>JAKLNC010000115.1:0-41467 GCA_022813145.1 Barbatosphaeria neglecta | reverse complement strand
GCGCGTGAGACCGCCGAGAACGAGCAGCTGCACACACTCGATATGCAAGTGCTTAGGTAGGTACCCCAGGCAGCCTAGGTGAGCGGCCAGCTGCTCCAACCTCAGGCGCCAAAAGGATCCTGAATACCACCTACATGTCTTACCTCACCTACAATGAATCCCTCACGAGCACTTCCGCCGCGGCGCCGCCCGGCCTGAATTTCGGAATGCCTCAACCACACGAGGTCGCGGACTCCCGGGCATTACCCAAGCTTTTGCTCTAGCCTTAGCACGTGCCTAGGTATGTACCGGGGTATATCGTGATGGAAGTTGAAGAGATCTGAAATCTCAAATAAATCGCGACAGCATCGTTCGTTGTTACTGGAGTCAGTACTAGGTACATCTAGCCAGTTCGTTTTAGATCTAGGTGCTCAAGAGCGTTCCGCTATTGTCGGCGTCTTGGACCTTCGCAAGGCTATCGAGCCGCCCCCGTAACCCCCATCCAGACGTTGATTTATGCAAGATGGTTCCCTGCCGCGACTAACCGGCCGAGATAGCCGAAAGGACTGGGTACCTAGAGATCTAGATCAAGATCGTCGAGGAAATGGCGAGACCTCATTGACTCTTTGCGTCCGTCGAGAAAGAAGTGCACGATGAAAGCCGGATTGCAGAGAATAGCAAGGCCTCAGCAGAGATTGGATAAAGAGGGTGCACTGTGCGATGACATGCTAAATTGTCGCGCCATCCCGGCGAAGGAGCTACCTACTTCCTAGTAGCTCGCAGTACCCCCACGCCTACCTACTTATAACCCAGGCACCAAGACGTAATGTTGACCGATGCTGAATGCCGCAAGGAGAAGGAGAGAAAATAAAAAGGCGAACTTCAACGATAAGGTACCGACTGGGCTAATCATCGCTGCTATCGCTGCTATCGCTGTCTATGAAGCCCACTTCCAGACTGAGCGAAATAGTAAACGTTAGCATAGAGCATTTCTTCCACGTTCCACGCATCAACGGATTATTCAGGGACCGCCCGGTATCAGTTCGGCTCAGAACGTACTCTCTGCTCAGGATACGGCGTGCCCCGAATGCCTCGCCGCCTTGCCGGTCGGTAGAGAGACCCCGCCGTCGCTCGGCCTCGGCGTCGTCCACATCTCCTAGCTCTTCTCCCTCCTCCGGGAGGTATCCGAGATCATTTCCGGTGGCAGGCTCGCCGCCCCCGAACACTAGGCGATCTTGTAGCCGTTGCCGCCAGGCCGACGGCACGATCAGCCGGGCGATACCGTGCTGTATCCTGTGGCGCAGAGACGATGTCTGGTTGGATATTGTTTCGAGCGGCAGGTATTGGCCGTAACGGCTGTGGTAGCGGCGCCAGAGAGGGATGAGGACGTAGGTGAGGAGGACGAAGACGAGGAGAGCGACCACGGCGGGGACAATCAGGGTCTATAGGTAGGTCGCGCATAGAGAGGCAGGTCAGATCCAAGATGGCCAGCCCGCCGCCGCCGGGGCGTACAGTCAGATTAAGGAGACTAGATTACGCACCTTGATGACCGATAAGGTGGTGCCCATGGTGGATGGTTCCTACGGGTCGCTGCGAGTGCACGATTCGGAGACGTGGACGTCGGTAGGACGGGGGATTACGAACGCCTAGGCCCAGACGCCGTTACGATGGGAGGGTAGCTCAGGAAGGGCGGGAGCGAGATTTCATGTCATGGTGTCCCTGGAAGACAAAGGGGTCACCTCGAGATCGTTTAGGATGTTCCGTCGGACCACATAGGGCACTGAATCGTGGCCCACGAGAACTCCCAGTGCAGCACAAAGTTCGAGGCTGTGGTTACGCCGTAACTTCGCAGGCGCAAGCAAGCGAACAAGGCCGGTGCAGCCGGCTCGGTACGGCTAGCGCAGATCTGCACTCCAGCGAGCTAGCACCGCCACGGTAAGCGCCACCCCTGTACTGCTTACCTAATAAACTCCGCAAAAGCTGAAGCAGCCCGATGGGAAGCCACAGCGGGATGTGAGGCACAAAGTTCCCGCACAGCGATGATGCAGACTGCTCTGCGCAATTTGTGGCCATTGTCTCTTATTGGCTTGTTCCTGGACTGAAGCTACGGCGTGCCTGGGAGGTCTGTCTGGCAGAAATAGGGGTAACCCTCCTTCTTGTTATCTGTACACAGCAAACGGCCGTATTCCCCTATTTGCGTTAGCACCGTGGCCTGGCACCTTCGCTCTTGTGAGCGCCATGACATGCAGGTTGCAGCGGCACCTAGGTAGTATATAAAGAGCACCTATTCAGCCCGTGCAGGCGTCAAGTAAAATGAATCTGCGTGTGACAGGCTAACTGAGCGCAGCTAACAAGCGCTTAATTTGGTACTAGTCCCGAACGCAAGAGCAACATGGCAATTCCCCCGCCAACCATGACGGACGGAATCGCTCAGTTCGCAGAGTTGACGCCTGCAAGTCCCAAGAGTGTCCCCCTTATCAACAAGGGATTTCGAATTTCTGCGTACCAAGGCGCATCTGATTACCAAGAACAGAAACTTCGGTAGGCATCTTCACTTCCATCTCTACACGCTGTGCAGTCTGTATTTTAAACAGCAGATCGCAAGTTCCAGAAGAGGGGAACAAGTCAGCCAGTGGAGCCCTTTCGGGAGAGCGATGGCGCTGCGGAGGTGGGTAATAAAGCTCGGGCACGGTTCCATTTATGTTTCCCCTTCTGTGTCAAAAGTTCGCCAGGGGGCTCTCGCACTAAGCCGTTTCAGGCCACCTAGTCACGACCTCCAGTCTCGCTCGGTGCCCGCCTAGGCCGTTTCCCCCGTTTGCGGCGAATTGAATGGATTGTCATGACGGATTGACTTGCCTCCCTTGTTCTTTGGCCATTTCGTTCTTCTGTTGCTTTTTCTGCCCGACATAGGCGCAGACGGCCACCCGACTGCGACGAAGCTTCTAGCGCGCTGCGCCCCTGGAGAATCGCCGTTGCGGCAGGAACCCAGCGCTCCAGTCTTTGCTTTTGGGGCCAAAAGAAAGAAAGAGGGACCAGACGTCGACGCCTCAGGGCCCGTGACAGCGCTTAACGCTCGGTTATCCGATTTAGGGGTACGTACACTACCTACCTACCTATTGTTACCATCGGCCGGCCTGGGCTGGCTCCGTCTCCGTCCGCCGTCCCCCCGTCCCCTTTGATGGACGGATCCAATGCGAACTTCCCTGATCCTTCGCACACGTGCGTGGACAGCGCCCAGGGTCCCCTTCGCCGTCTGACCAAAGGAGCAAAGAGCTGGAGCGGCTCCTTTCTCGACGTTCGTTTCTGGCTTGGGCTTTTTCTTATGCTAAATCCGATCCCGTTCATGCAGAGTCTCTCCCGGGAGTGGCGACCGCTTAATCGAGCTTTCCGGCCCAGGACATGATGCGATCAGCCTGGGTTCTGAGACAGCCCATCAACTGACGACGGCAGAGACTGGACTTTCTGCCCTTCCCTCTCCCGCATCTCCCGAACGCTCCCGAACGCAATTCGCACATCCAGCACGACGGCGGGCCGGGCCACAGCAGACAACGCTCGCGGCAGCGATCGACTGGACTAAGGCGGGTGTTTCACGCATCCTGCCGCCGCCGCAGCCTCCGCCATGTCTTCCGCCGACAAGTCGAGGCAGTCGTCGGGCGTGTCGTCCTTCTTCTCGCGAAGCAAGCACAAGTCCGACAAACGGAACGCCAGCGATGACATCCGGTACACAGGAGGGCCTGACTACGACACCGTGAGCATTGCGGGATCGCGGACGTCGCGACACGCCAGAGAGTCGTCGGTCATCTCGGTCGACCGTCCCAGCTCGCCCGAGTCGGGCCTGAATATGATGGCCGGCGTGATGACGACCATCCCCTACGAGAGCGTCCACGACCGCCGCTCGCCCATCCCCGTCGAGTACCTGCCCAAGAGCGACCAGGTGCCGGTGCGGCGCGAGCCTCTCCCCCACCAGCTCAACAAGGCCACCAGCGACTTCCACCAGTATCCCACCTTCGACCCGTCCCCCGGCTTCAACAATGCGCCGGGCTCCCACGCCTCGGCGGCCCGCCCGCCGCCGGGCGCATCCAACATCACGATGGCGTCGACCGGGCGCCAGACGCAGCTCCAGCAGTGGGGTCCGTCCGCATCTAGAGACAGCGGGTATCCGGCCTCCCACAACTCGCGATACAACTCGTACCAGACCGCCGGTGGCCGGAGTTCTACCGACCACGCGAGCATATTTTCAGGTAACGGAGGCCTTTATGACACCACAAACGTTGCATCGAATGGTCGCTCATCGAGATTAGCGGCCCCTCCTAGCGCCTCCTCCCAGAGCTCCTACGCGTCGTACCACTCGCAGCAGCAGCAGCGGGAGCCCCACCGGCTGACGAAGATGCCGGCGGCGGCGCAGCTGCCGCCGCCGCAGGACGGCTTCAACTTCGTCAAGCCCGAGGACGAGATCGTCATAGAGCAGATGTTCCTCGCCCTGATGCAGAAGCGCGGTTGGCACAACCTGCCGGAGCAGGCGCGGCGGCAGATGATGGCGTACCCGTCGACCAAGAAATGGACGCTCATCTACCAGGACCGGCTGACGGAGTGGCAGGGGGAGCAGAGGCGCCGCCAGTCGGCCAAGCCGGGCCAGTACCAGAACGTCGACATCATGGCGTATTCGGACGAGGAAGGGTCTCCGGAGTGGTACGTCAGGAAAGTCATGGATAACAGCCTCGACACCAAGGGCCTGGGGAGCCTGGAGGTCAACCTGAGGACGCAGCAGATCGGCTGGGTCCGGCGCTTTCTCGAATGCCAGGGCCAGGTCGCGTTGACGAACGTGCTGATGAAGATCAATCGGAAGACGAAGCTCGGCCCGGCGGGGCCGGAGACGGGCAAAGGCGACAAGAACCTGGACCGGGAGTACGACATCATCAAGTGTCTCAAGGCACTACTGAATAACAAGTACGGCGCGGACGATGCTTTGGCCCACCAGCAGGTCATCGTGGCGCTGGCCACCTGCCTCATCTCGCCGCGGCTGTCGACCCGGAAGCTCGTGAGCGAGGTCCTGACGTTCCTGTGCCACTGGGGCGACGGCGACGGCCACCGCAAGGTCATCCAGGCCATGGATATCGTCAAGACCACGCAGGGCGAGAACGGCCGGTTCGACGCCTGGATGCGGCTGGTCGAGGTCACCGTCGACGGCCGCGGCAAGATGGGCAGTCTCGTCGGCGCCAGCGAGGAGGTGCGCAGCGGCGGCATCGGCATGGAGAACCTGCTGATGGAGTACGCCGTCTACACCATGATCCTGGTCAACATGCTGGTCGACGCCCCGGAGAAGGACCTCCAGCTGCGCGTGCACATCCGGGCGCAGTTCACGGCCTGCGGGATCAAGCGGATCCTGCACAAGATGGAGGCCTTCCAGTACGAGCTCATCGACAAGCAGATCGAGCGGTACAAGACCAACGAGGCCATCGACTACGAGGACATGCTCGACCGGGAGAACAGCAGCATCAAGGACAGCGTAGAAGGCGAGGTTAAGGACCTTAACGACCCTGTCCAGATCGTAGACGCTATCCAGCAGCGGATCCAGGGGTCCAAGTCGCAGGGCTACTTCATATCGGCCTTGCAGCACCTCCTGCTGATCCGGGACAACGACGGAGAGGAGCGCCTGCGCATGTTCCAGCTGGTGGACTCGATGCTCAGCTACGTGGCCATGGACCGGCGGCTGCCGGACATGGACCTCAAGCAGAGCCTGAACTTCACCGTCCAGAGCCTGCTCGACAAGCTCCACACGGACTCGGAGGCCCGCCAGGCCCTCGACGAGGCTCTGGAAGCCCGGCAGATAGCGGATGCCGCCATGGCGGAAAGAGACGAGATGAGGGCCCGGCTGGAGCTGGGTGCCGATGGGCTCGTGGCCAAGCTCCAGAAGCAGATCGAGGAGCAGCAGCGGTTTATCGACGCCCAGCGGAGGCAGGCGGACGGCCTCAAGTCCGAGCTGGAAAGCCTCCAGACGCTCCGTGCTAAGGAGGCGCAGCGGAACGAGCTCGAGACGCGCGAGCTGTATCTCATGCTGAGGGACGCCCAGGATGTCGCCGCGTCCAACGCCGCCAAGGGCGCTAAGCTCGGCGAAGAGGATCCCGCCCGTATGCGGGGCATCCTCGACCGCGACATGCTGCTGGAGAAACTGCAGATGCAGATCGAGCGGCAGAAGACGCAGTACAAGCTCGAGGGGAGGGTCTGGGGCGACGCCCTCGGCCCGTCGGACGAGCTGCGGCGCCTGCGGGAGAAGATGGACGGCTTCGACAGCGGCGATAGCGGCATCGGCGGCTTGGCTGTACCGGGCTCCGACACCCCCCCGAGAGACTTCACCAACAGCATGCTCGGCAGCGTCAGCAGGCAGACCAGGATCCAGAGGAAGCCCGTCGACAAGGGCGCTCGAGCCCGGCCTGGCGCCCGACCCGGCCCGGAGACGGAGGCTGAGGGCGAGGGCGAGGGCGAGGGCGACGAGGGCGAGGGCGAGGATGGGACGGACGCGGCGGATGGTGATGACATTGTGTACGAGAAGCCGCGCCTGGTCGAGATCAGGAGACCTGTCTTGGATCCCAAGCAGCAGGCAGGCCTCGTCAGCGAGATCAACGACAAGGTCAAGAGGTACGACGCGAGCGACTCCGAGGACGGTGATGGTGTTACCACGGGCCCTTCGCACCCCAGCCTCGAGGCGCCGTCTCCCCTGACGCCAAGCGATCACGAGCCTCCCAAGATCGAGATCACCGGGGCCCCCGGAGCAACTTCCGCTCCCGCCCCGCCGCCGCCACCGCCGCCACCACCCCCTCCGCCCTTGCCAGGCCAACTACCAGGCGCGCCTCCTCCACCACCTCCCCCCCCTCCTCCGCCTATGCCGGGTCAGCTTCCTGGTGCTCCTCCCCCACCTCCGCCACCGCCACCGCCGCCCCCGCCGCCGCCTGGTATGCTCATCCCAGGGGCGGCGCCTCCTCCCCCACCGCCGCCCCCGCCTATGCCGGGCGCGCTTGGCGGCATGCCTCCTCCGCCTCCTCCGCCCATGCCCGGCGCCATGTCGGGCCGCTTCCTGGCCCAGCAGACGCCGTTCACGGCCACCCCCGGAATTGGGTTGCCGGTTGTGCGGCCGAAGAAGAAGCTCAAGGCCTTCCACTGGGACAAGGTGGACTCACCGCTTACTACCCACTGGGCGGCGCACGCGCCGTCTGCGGAGGAGCGCGAAGAGAAGTATATGGAGCTCAGCCGCAAGGGTATTCTGGACGAGGTGGAGAAGCTGTTTATGGCTCGCGAGATCAAGAAGCTCGGCCAGTCGTCTGCTAAGAAGGACGACAAGAAGCAGATCATCTCTAACGATCTGCGCAAGGCATTTGGTAAGAAGAGAAGCCCCGTGTTCGTATTTTATCTTATTTATTTGCCAGCGCTGACGCTCGCCCTCGCAGAAATCGCACTGGCCAAGTTCTCGCAGTACTCGGTGGAGCGGGTGGTGCAGATGATCATCCACTGCGACCCGGAGGTGCTCGACAACAACGTGGTCATGGACTTCCTGCAGAAGGAGGAACTGTGCAACATCCCGGACAACGCGCAGAAGCTGATGGCGCCGTACAGCAAGGACTGGACGGGGCCCAAGGCGAACGAGGACACGCGCGAGCAGGACCCAGCGGAGCTGACGAGACAGGACCAGATCTACCTGTTCACGGCCTTCGAGCTCCACCACTACTGGAAGAGCCGGATGCGGGCGTTGGCGCTGACGCGGAGCTTCGAGGCGGACTACGACGAGATCACGGAGAAGATCCGGCACGTGGTGACGGTCTCGGAGTCGTTGCGAGATTCGGTCTCGCTCATGAACGTGCTGGGCCTCATCCTGGACATCGGCAACTACATGAACGACGCCAACAAGCAGGCGCGCGGGTTCAAACTGAGCTCGCTGGCGCGGCTGGGCATGGTCAAGGACGAGAAGAACGAGTCAACGCTGGCAGACCTGGTGGAGCGCATCGTGCGGCAGCAGTACCCGGAGTGGGAGGGCTTCATCGACGACATCGCGGGCGTGCTGACGAGCCAGAAAATCAACATCGAGCAGCTGCAGGCCGACGCCAAGCGGTACATCGACAACATCCGCAACGTGCAGATGTCGCTGGACAGCGGCAACCTCTCGGACCCCAAGAAGTTCCACCCGCAGGACCGTGTGTCGCAGATCGTGCAGCGGTCGATGAAGGATGCGCGGCGCAAGGCCGAGCAGTTGGCGCTGTACCTGGAGGAGATGACGAGGACGTACGACGACATCCTGGTGTTCTACGGCGAGGACGCGCGGGACGAGAACGCACGGCGCGACTTCTTCGCCAAGCTGGCCACGTTTGTGACCGAGTGGAAGAAGTCGCGGGACAAGAACCTGCAACTGGAAGAGACGAGGAGGCGCAACGAGGCGAGCATGAAGAGGAAGAACGCGCAGCTCAAGATGTCGGCGAGCAGCGCGGACGGCCCGCTGCCCAGCCCGTCGAGCGCAGGCGCTATGGACAGCCTGCTGGAGAAGCTCCGCGCAGCCGCGCCGCAGACCCGGGACCAGCGAGACCGGAGGAGGAGAGCGCGGCTCAAGGACAGGCATCAGGTGCGGATAGCATCCGGGCAGAAGATACCGGACCTCAACGAAATCCCCGAAGTGGAGGTCGGGCTGCAAAACGCCGGCGCGGGTGTTGGCGGCGCAGGCGGCGGCGCGGGAGCGGGTGCCGGCTCGATCATGAGCCCGGGCTCCTCTGTCGGGCCCGCCGAAGAGGATGGGGCGGGCTTGCTGAGCCCGTCTCTGTCGTCGCCCAAAGAGGCCGAGGAGGACGACGTAGCGGCGCGGGCGGCTCTACTGCTGCAGGGCATGCGCGGCGACGGCCCGGATGACGGCGACGGCGAGAAGAGGGAGAGCCTGCGCAAGGCGAGGCGGCAGACGGCGGAGGACGAGCGGAGGTCACGCCGGAGAAGGAGAGAGAAGGCGCAGTCGAGCACGAGCGGCGACGGGGGCGATGGCGGCGCCGGCGCCAAAGACGAAGCTGCTACCCCGACAGGAGCAGGGCCGGCAGAAGAGGATGGGCCACCGCTGCCAACACCCACCCTCGTGGTAGAAGATGCGTCGGGAGAATGATGAGGGAGAGAAGCATAGACCATCGCCGTACGTGTAAAGGTTGGAACGATGGATGATCGGACGGTCGAATGGGTCGATGGAGCCCCCGGTCCGCACCGGTTCACGGCCCGGGCATTGTTTATATGCGGCTACGTGCTTTACCATTACATATACCTACTGCTACATACCTACCTTCTCACCTACTTACAGGTACCTACCTACTATTGCCTATTTATGTACCAGTAATTATGAGGCCCTATTTACCTGGCACTGGCTCTGCGTAGGAGGGCGTATAAGTAAGGCAAGATGGAAGGAGGGCATAGGAAGTTGACCCAGGGGGGATACGGCATATCTTAAAAAGTTACTCCGCCCATGTACGCATATCACACACTCAAGAGTAGCCCGAGTACTTAGTGAAGTCATTCCAGGGCCCTAGGAGATGCAGCCCACTCCTATAAGACTGAGCTGACTGAAATGTCTACCTAGCTGCTGCCGGCGATCTCGGCCTGGAGCCAGGCAGGGATGGCGGGAGGGTGGTCCCAGCCGTCGAGGTAGGCCTCCTTGGGAACGGCGTCGCCGGCGGGGCGGGCGTAGACGGCGGTGACATACCAGACGACGCCGGCGGCCGAGAGGGTGTGCTGCAGCGTCGGGATGACGGTGCGGCTCTCAACCAGGTTGGAGTTGGGGTCAGCGTTGACGAGGTTGGCCATGCGGCCGACCGTGGCCTGGTCTTCGAGCGCGCGGATGCCGACGGCGCCCGCGCCCAGACAGGCCGCGAAGGCGCCGTCGCGCCCGGCCGCCCAGCCGGCGGGGGTGGCGGTGTCGTAGTTCCCGATGATGACGGGCCGGGTGCCCTCGCCGGTCGCGGCGTCGTAGAGGCCGAGGTAGCGACCCTCGCTGCCGGGGCGGGCGCTCTCGTTCTTGATGGCGAAGCTGCCGTCGGCGGTCATCAGGGGCAGGCGGCTGGGCGAGGCGGCGGAGGCGTCAATGCGGTGGGCGCGGAGGTGCCAGTTGGGCGTGGCCGGGCGGGGGGGCATCAGCAGCGTGCGCACGACCACGTCCGGGAAGGGCCGCCAGGTCGAGACTAGCACGGGCGTCTCGTCGTTTTCGTCTCCGTCGCCTCGAGATTCGAGCCCGGCGTACTCGCTCAGCCGGCGCGTCTTCCAGTACTCGCCGCCGTCGTCGGACAGGCCCAGCTGCGAGGCCAGGGCGTACTGCTCCAGCGTGAATAGGCCGGGGGGCACGGAGTAGCCGAAGGCGCTGCTATAGGCGAAGGCGCCGTACTTGGCGTGCGTGCCCTTCATGGGGTAGCTGCAAGCCTGGCCCGACGAGAGGAGCATGCAGTGACCGCCGAGATTGCTGTCGCGCGTTAGACCCTCTTTTAAAAAAATATAATAGAAATATGAAACATATAACGTAGATGATTAGGTGTACCGCATGTGCGTACCTCGTGATGTGGCCCGGGTGCTTCAGCGCCTTGACCGGGGGAATCACGGCCCAGGGGTCTTCCTCCGCCGACGTCCAGAACGGGTGGCTCTCCGGGACGGCCAGGCAGATGAAGGAGAGGCAGGCCCAGTACTACAGTGTCAATATCAGTGTCAGTGTGCGCGCATCAGGCTGTCTATATGATGAGGGCAATAGATGGGAAGATCTACCGGGCTGCCTGGGCTGTTGTAGTTCTCCGCCATCTGTCTCATGTCAAATGGTTAGCTGGGGACGTAGAAGGTGTTAAGACGAGGAAAGAAAGGAAAAAAGAAAGATAAATACGTACATACATGTTCGGGTAGGCGTACCCGATGGTGAGCGTGCCGCTGGGGCTCCAGATGCTGTGCTGGGTCTGCCAGTAGCGCAGGTGGCGCAGGACGATGCCCTTGACCATGCCCCACGTCAGGGGGGCTGGCAGGTCGACGTCGGCGTAGGCCAGGGCGCCCCAGAAAGACACCATGGCGAAGCGGTAGCCGACGCTGCGGCCGAAGGGGATGGACCGGCCGGCCTGGTCGTAGTAGTGCACCAGGTCGAGGGCGGCCAGCTGGGCGCGGCGGCGGAACTCGGCGGCGCGCTCGGGGTCGTCGTCGCCGGCCAGCCGGGCGTACAGCAGCTGCAGGAAGTGGATGGCGAAGCTGGACGAGTAGTAGTCCATCTGGTGGATGCCCTCGGGCCCGTCGTTGGACCAGCCGTCGCCGCGGTAGAAGGTGTCTAGGTGCCGGATGTCGCTGTCCAGCCGTGCCTGCGAGAACGTGCCGCCGTTCTTCTTCAAGCCCAGGTTGGCGAACACGCGGAACCACAGCCAGTTCGTGTTGGGCATGCTGTAAGGAGCGGGGTGAGCAAGGGGAACAAGGCGAACGAGTGAGCGGGGTGAGCACGGAGACTCTTCTCGGAAAGACCCGAAAAAAAGGGGGAGGGGAAGGGCCTACTTCTTCTCGTTGATCGAGTTCCCCAGCCAGCTCTCCATGTTAGCCCGCTCCCGGTCCGACAGCGACTGCCAGAAGACGGGGGCCACGGCCAGGGCGTAGCCGAGGGGGCACATCTCGACCATGCGCTGGTCGTTGTCGCGCGGGTAGCCCCAGAACTCCGGGCTCTCCGGGTCGGTGCCGGCCTTGAGGCCCTCCACCCACCAGCCGGTGCCGCGGTACTCGCCGCCGCCGGCCAGCAGGCAGGCCAGCCCCCACAGCGGCCGGCAGATGCCCTCCACCTCCGACGCGGTCTGGTCGAAGCGCACCGCCGTCGCCCCGGGGCAGCGCACGCGCGCCTTGCCGGGCGAGAAGAAGGGCTCGAGGGGGTCCAACAGCCGCCGCAGCAGCTCCTGCACCGACGCCCGGTCCGTCAGCCGCACCCGCGCGAACGGGTGCACCCCGTCGTAGCCCAGCACCAGGCCGGTCTGGGCGGCCATTGGAATGCACGTAGGTGGATGGACTAAGATAACTAATGGAAGGAGCAGTAAGGACACGATGTAGAGGGAGAGAAGCAGGGAGAGAGAAGCAGGGAGAGAGAAGCAGGGAGAGAGAAGCAGGGAGAGAGAAGCAGGGACAGAAGCAGGGAGAGAGAGGCAGAGAAGGAAGCAGAGAGAGAAGCAGAGAGAGAGCAGTCTCCACCGAGCCAGTCGTACAGTACCTTCGATCTACCTACCGGCCTACCTCCCTCACGTACGGGTAGGCAGACGGACACACAGACAGGCCTGTGGGGTCGGCCTGGATGAATGCTGGTGAGGGGTTGCTGCTTCGAGTTCGGCCTCGCGTGGGGTGGTTGGAGTTCGCGGCTAAATGCCGCCACGGACGCCGGCGGTGCGGCGTGCATGCATGCGGAAATACTGTCACGGCTGCGGTGCGTGTTCGCGTCCTTTCTCGAACGAGTTCCCACCTGCTGGTGGTCTACATCCCATTGGCAGGCTGGCAGGCCAGAAGGCGCGACGGCCCGAGCGGGCTCAGCTGCAGCTCAGCTATAGCTCCGTATCGATCCTACTCTATCTAGCGCGACAGGCGCTCCCACGGGGCAACTAGACGTGCCCTGTATCGTGGCAGGGCTGTCTGCTGTCTGTATGTCGAGGCTGGCTGGCGTAGAGCCTCTCGCGTCTTTAGTCTCCGGCTTCCATCCCGTCAATATGTCGTCTCGCGCCGGCGGCGATAGCGGCTCCCGCCGTCTCCCTTCTAAGGTGACCGGTCGGCATTCTTCCGTCGGCCGCGTGGACCGGGACTGGGACTGCGCCGCTCCGCTCCCGGCGACCTCCGTCGCTTGTCCCTCTCCGGGCGGTCCCCGTCCCGGCGGTCCCTGTCCTGGCGATCCCCGCTCCGACTGCGTCTGCGCTTCTCGCGCGTATCCGGGCTGCGGCTGTAGCTCCGGTGGCGGTGATTTCTGCGCTCGCGCCGCTCCGGTGCCGGGCTGCGGCTCCGCCGTCTCGCACCGCCGTCTCCACGCGGCGGCCTCCGCTCTCGCTCTCGCTCTCGGGAATCGCGCCTCTTCCGTAGCGGCGACCGGTCTTCTAGTCGCCTCTCGCGACTTCGGCTGCGTTCGCGGTCGCGGTCGCTGTTACGATCGCGGTTACGATCGCGGTTACGATCTCGGCCCCGGTCCCGGTCCCGGTCCCGGTCCCGATTGCGTTCTTGAACTCTGTCTCGCTCCTGCTCTCGACCGCCGTCCCCGTCCCTGTGTCTGCGCTGATGCCGCCGCTCCGAGTCGTCCTTTGCGTCCTGCTGCTCGACGCGCCGCGGCGGCCTCTCTGCAGGACCGACCCGCCCCCTTCCCCGACCGCCATCGGGCCGGCTCTCCGCAGCCGGTGGCGCAGGGACGCGGACGTCTCGCGACCCGTCGACCTGGATGGCGTTGGCGCCCGACACGTTGCGCTGCGGCACGGGCAGGCCCAGCGCGCGCGAGATGGCGTCCTCCTCGGCCTCCTTGATCTTGCGCAGTTCCTCGCGCCGCTCGCGCGCCCGCCGCTCCTCTTCGGCCTCGCCGGCCTCGCCGGACGCGCCATCGGCCTTGGCGTACCAGGACAGATCGCGGCCCTGCTGCCAGCGCCCGACGGGGGCTTTGACGCTGTGACCGAGGTAGTTCTCGCGGTGCGACGACGCCGCGACGTCGTCCCAGCTGAAATTGACGCCCCCGCGGGAGCCCGACTTGCGCACCGTCGAAAGGAGGTCCATTCCGCGCGATTCGTGGTGCTAGCCTTGCTGGTTGATGGAGGGAAGAATCGAAGTGGCGATTGTAGGTCGGCAGCTCTGTACGTACAGTGGAGGCCAAGCACTAGCCCCATGAGTGCACGTGACCGAGCTCGAACACTACTATCTGGGCAGGGACACAAGCAAGCAGTTACGTAGGATTGAAAGGGATTGAAAACGGATAGGAAAGGGATTGAAAATGGGTCGAAAAGGGACTGAATCAGACAGCACCGGCTAGTTGGAGCAGCAATTAGACCGATGCTTCCATTTAATTATACGGAAGAAGAGGTAGAAGAAGCTGCTCGTTCGGTAGCTGCAGCACCCCACCAGCCCGCCGCTGACGGCACTCAGCTGAAGCTACAGTGGGCCCTCCGCCTCTCTGCCCTGACAAGACCCGCTAGAGATTCGACGGCGGGCTTCACGCAGTCCACGCGACAAGCACCAAGATCACCACCGACAACATGGCGATGAGCGCCAAGAGCGACCCGCCGCTGGACGAGATCCAGTGGCGCGACCCGCGGGTGGCGTTCGAGGAGATGCAGGGCATCCACTCCAACTCGGTGCTGTTCTACTTCGCGCGCTCGCCCTTCTTCGACCCGACGTCCAACAACGCGATCATCTACAACCAGGCGCTGCACAACGCCAACATGTGGCACATCCTGCGCACCCGCGAGGCCTTCGAGGAGCACCTGCGCAGCATGTCCGGCCTGGAGTACGTCGTCGCCGACGCCCCCGCCGAGATGGGGCCCGGCATGGGCACCGGCGTCTGGGTCATCCGCAAGCAGACCCGGCGCAAGCGCGAGGGCGTCCCCGGCGGCGACGACGTCACCGTGCACGCCGACTACTTCGTCGTCGGCGAGAACATCTACCAGGCGCCCACCCTGGCCGACATTATGAGCGCCCGCATCGTCCGTTTCCCTCTCTGTCTCTCCCTCCGTCTCTCCCTCCGTCTCTCCCTCCGTCTCTCCCTCTGTCCCTCCCCCTCTGTCCTCTCTCTCTCTCCCTCTCTGTCTCTCCCTCTCTGTCTCTCCCTCTCTATCTCTCCCTCTCTGTCTCTCCCTCTCTGTCTCTCCCTCTGGTACGTGCTGCTAACATCCCCCAGGCCACCATTTCCTCCGCCATCAACAAGCTCTTCCCCGCCGCCAATAGCATCCAGAAGTGGTCCCCCGCCACCGGCCACATCTATCAGACCCCCCCCTCCACCACCAGCCCCAGCGCCGCCGCCGCCGCCGCCGTCTCCGCCGCCCACCAGGGCCTCCTGTCCAAGGAGCCCACCCCGGCCCCCGACGCGATGCCAGCTTCCCAAAAGTCCGCTGGCTCTGTGATCGACGCCAACGGGAACAGCAACATCGGCAACAGCAACAGCGGCAGCCCCGCCGCGGCGACGGCGCTGCCGGACACCCGTCTCGCCGAGGAGTCCTTCGCTATCCATATACGGTACGGCGGCGAGTACATGGACGAGAACCCCATCACTGGCCGCCCCGGCGAGTTCCACCTGTCCACGACAGGCCGCAAAGACCCCCCCGGCGCTACCGGTGCTGGTAGCGCTGCCAACAGCAACAATAGGCTGGCTGTGCCCGCCGTGCCTGCTAAGGTCGGCGCTGCGGCAGCGGCAGCGGCAGGGACATGGGCAGGTGCAGGGGCAGGGACAGGGAACAACGCTCTATCTGGAGGCAAAGGAGGAGGTAGCGGTGATAAGCCCGGTAAGATCGGCGTCACGCCTGCTAAGCCTAAGCGTAGAAAGAGCAAGCCGGGCACCGCTACGCCTTCGTAGGGGGCTTGTTGTCTCCCTCTAGAGGAAATAAGAAAAAGGGGTGAGGTTTGGGGGGATATGTTTCCTTCGGATTGGAAAGGGAAAACAGACCTGCTAGATATCATTACGGGCGCAGGTAGGTGACGTACTTAGACATGGAGGCGTTGCTAGGCGTTTCGGGGCGCGTGGGTTTTGATTATCCGATACCCCGGGCTCTTTTCTCTCTACCTTAACTTCTCAGTGTACGCTCTCGCTCCTGCAGCCCTGCACATCATGCAGGATCTACGTACAATTTTTTTTCCCCTATCCTAAGCCTCTAACATCCAAAGCGCTCGAGCCGACCGAGCTCACTCCACAACCCAGCCCTTTCCCGGCACCCTCCTCTGCTTGACTCTCTTGACGGGCAACGGCCAGCCCATACCGGCGCTGACGCCGCCCTCGGCGCGCAGATACGGCACGACCCAGCACTCCCGCGTCCGGCCGTCCGGCGAGACCATCGTCTCCTTGATCGGCTTCCCGTAGCTGATCAGTGGCGTGCCCTTGGCCAGCGCCGCCAGCTGCGCGCCCGTGACGTCCGTCAGCGTGCGCATGCGCGTCTTGGGCGTCTTTACGCCGTTCTCCCCGCTGCTGGGCGCCTCGGCGCGCTGGAGGTGCGAGTAGACGAGGTATTCGGGGCACTCGGCTGCGGTGAGGTGGGCCAGCGGAGACGAAGGGTGGATGTACACCGTCTTCTCCTCGTCGCCCAGGATCCGCCGGCCGTCCTCGAGCGGCACGAGCGGGAAGTATGGCACGTCGATGGCCCGGCGGGGCGTCTGGTACATCTCGGGCGGGTTGGGCGCCTTGTCGGCCCGGATGGCGACACGGTCGAGGAAGCCGGCAGCCACCATCTGCTTCAGCAGCACGATCTGGTCCGCGCTGGGCCGGTCGAGCCTGTCCCGGAATGTGACGTTGGCAAAGGCCGGCACGTTGGTCCTGAGCAGGTCCACGATCTGCCGGCGGTATTTCTGCGCCTCCTGGAGGGCCTTGAAGTGCACAAAGTGGCTCTTGCACCACTCCGCGGTCGGCTCGTGCGCGAACTCGCCGACGACCTGCAGCACCTTGATGGCGTCGGCCCGATCGTCCAGCGAGCAGAAATTCCGGTGCGCCGTCTTGAAGGCCTCGGCAATGCGCGCTCGCTCCGTCTCGGCCCGGACGATCTCGTTGGTGCGGAACCCTTCGCTGCCCTCGGCTTCTACCGTCGGGATCGCTGCGTTGGGCCGGACAAAAATCTCATCGACGGACAACCCGGCCACCAGGGCAACCGTGTATTGCAGGCAGTCGAGCTTGTGTCCGACGAGCAGGATTTTGGCGAACCTAGGCGACAGGGGGAAGACCGACATGACCGATCCCAGTTCCGTGATCTGCCCCTCCGCCGATAGCGCCGATAAGTATTTGAGGAGCCTCTCCGACTTGACGAGGCTGTACCGATCCGGCGGCGTCGGGAAGGGGAATACGGAGATGTTGGGCACGTTCATGGCCTTGAGCTGCAGGACGACACCCTCTATGGGCATCCTCAGCACTTCCGGCTCGGCAAACTCGGGGAAGTCCCGCTCGTAGACGGCCGAGGAATACAGCCTGTAGCAGTGGCCCGGCCCCGTTCGCCCAGCTCGGCCCGACCGCTGGTTCGCGCTCGCCTTGCTGATCCAGCCGATCTGGAAGCTCTGCACGCCGTTGACCCGGTTGTACTTGCGCTCCTTGGACCGTCCACAGTCGAAGACATATCGGATGCCCGGGATAGTCAGACTAGTCTCCGCAACGTTTGTGGCCACAATGACCTGTCGCGTTCCGTCGGGCGGCAGCTGGAACACTCTTTGCTGTTCTTTGGTGGGTAGCTTAGAGTAGAGCGGTAGGATGTTCATCCGGAGAGGCCCCGTGGCGGGCTCTTCGTCCTCGATGATGAACTCCGCGTCATCGTCTTCTTCTTCTCCGGACCCTTCAGCCTCGGAATCGTACTTCTCCTCTTCCCCGGCGAGGCCGTCAGCGCCGAAGTCGATGTCCTCGGGCTCAAACGGCGCCTCGCTAGTGGGGATGCGCACTTTCGGGCCGCCAGCTGCGTGGACTCCGTTGAACATCATCTTCAAGCGCTTAACCAGGGCGTGAATTTCGTCCTCGCCCGTCAGGAAGACGAGAAAGCCGCCTGCGGGCAGCTTGCGATGACCCCGGCAGATTTTCTGAAACACTTCTTCCACGTAGTCGTGCCGCGTCCTCCTGGAGAAGTGCAGAGTCACCGGGAACTGCCTCCCCTCGACCTCGATCACGCGGGGAGGGGTGGGAAACAGTCTGGTGTTCTGAGTAAGGTCTTCGATTTTCAGAGTGGCAGACATGATGATGAGCTTGAGCGGCTTGAGCGAAGGATCATCTCTCGCCAGCTCCTCCCGCATCTTGTTTACCCTGCTGAGGATACCGATCAGGACATCGGTGTTGATACTCCTCTCGTGGGCCTCGTCGACAATGATAGCCGAGTACTTCCGCAGGACAATGTCCTGAGCCACTTCTCGCAGCAGGACGCCATCCGTCATAAACTTGATAGCCGTCTTCTGGCTGGCGGTGCCTTCGAATCGTATTTGGTAGGCCACGACGTGCCTGTGGTCTCCCAGTTCTTCCGCAACCCGCTTCGACATGCTCACGGCAGCCACTCTCCGCGGCTGCGTCACACCGATCATGCCGGGGGTCCGCGAATTGGGGGAGCCATAGCCGGCCTCGAAGAGAAACTGGGGCACCTGGGTGGTTTTGCCGGATCCGGTGGCACCCGAGATCACCACGACGTCGTTATTATGGATGGCCTCCATGATCTTCTGCTCTTCCGCAATGATGGGCAGGGCCAGCCGGACGCTCTCGATATCCGCTGTCCGGTTCACCGTGACGGCGAAGGCCTTTCGGTCATCATTTGCCGTCGGCTGGAGCTCTATCGGGAGCGGATCCTCTTCGACCGGACGAGGCTTGAAATTCTCCGGCCGTGGTATGTCGTATACGATGGGCATCTCGCTGGATGGCTGGAATCCCAGCGCCTCGTTTCGTTTGGCCTGTGCCCAGGCTTTAAATCCGGAAGCCCGCTTCTGCTCCGAGTCTTCGTCCTCGCCGTCTTCACCCTCATCTCCATCTTCGTCTTCGTCTCCGTCTCCTTCTTCGTCTCCAACTTCGTCTCCATCCTCATCCTCTTTCTCTTCAACATCATTCTCCTCTGCCCCATCTTCGCCGTGATCGCCATCATCACGCTCGGATATGGACTCTCCGATTTCTTCCTCTTCGCTCTCCTCGCTATTAGAGGCCTCGGACGCATTGTCACTTGAAAAGCCACCCCACTCCTCATATTCGAGTTCGCCGTGCTGTTGCTGGGGCAGCCGGAGGTGGAGCTTCTTTGATATGACCCCTCCTCGTTTCTGGCGTTTCTGGATAACCGGCCTGCCGTCGTCGTCAAACACGGCTGGCCGTTTCAATCCGGAGCCAGCCATAGCCTCTACCTCGGGATGCGGCTTTTCCGAGGCGGCGCCGGTGTTTCTGACCTCCGAAGGAGCCTTGGCCTCTTCTCTTTGTGGTGACCCATTCGCCCGAGGGCCTGGCCGGTCCGCTCCCGCTTTCCCTTCCTCGGCGTCAGATGCCTCGTCGGAGTCAGGGTCTAAGAGCTGGCCCCTTCCCACGTTGGCCTGATCGTCCTCACTCTGCTGCTCTTCCTCCTCCTCGGCGTCCTCCTCGGCATCCTCCTCTGCGTGAGCTCGTTGAAATGCCTCCCGCTTCCTCTTCCTCCCCCGACCCAGATCACGACTGCTCTCAAAAACACTCGTGTCGATCCTCTGCGTCGCGAGCTTCTCCTGGAGCGCTCGGTTTTCATCCTTCTTCAGCTTGTTCTCGATGTACTTTTCCAGCCGCTTGGCTTTCTTGCTGCTGACTTTCACGCCGGCCCGGAGCTCCGCCCGCATGCGGGCCTTCTTCTCGTTGCGCTCCTTGGCCTCCGCGGGCAGGATCTCAAGCGCATTACTGTCCTGCCCCTGCGAAAGCCCCGACTCGGCCCCACGCTGGCCCTCAGTGACGCCGCCGCTCTCGCGGGCCTGTCGGGCGAGCACTTTGTGCTTCCTCTGTCGGGGGACGAATTTCTTCGCCGCCATCTTGTCTGTACTGCGGTCCAACTGCCAGCAGATCACGAGGCAGGTTGAGACCAGAGCTAAGATGAGGAAATAAACTAGAAGAAGGGAGACGGGGAAGACAATGAATAAGCTTTTTCAGTGAAGCCCACTACCTCACGTCAAGGACGGTGTTCCCGATTTCTGAACTTTTTAGTGGGGCCAGCAAGAATTATAGTGGATGAATTAATCGATATGATTTGGTTTCCGTTTTGCGAAATACCAAGTCGTATATGTATTTACCGGTATCAATGAATCGTTATATCGGGGTCGTCTACCAGCTTCAGCGCATCATCCGTTCCCGAATTCGACGTGATATTCCTCAACTGTCGTTAGAAGAAGGCAACATATCTCATCTACCCCCAAAATGACAGACCGTTCTATTCGAGAAGAGCCATTTCCGGCACCCTCACGCCGAGCCGCAGGCGTGGTCAACTCCATCGCCACCGAGGTGTCGGTCATCGATTTCTCCGACAAGATCCTCGTGACTCTCACGCAAGGCGGGCGTCTCTCGCAATGGGTGAGGAAACTCGACGCCCTTTTCCTTCGCGATTTCCTTTCGTTCTTGACGCCAGCGGATAGTTAGAGCTGACAGGCATCCGCCTCCCCTCCTCCTCCCCCTGCTCCCCCCATGCTAGATTCAAGTTCCACTGTCCGAGCCCTCGCCGACACTGATCGACGTGGGGATGCCCCTTGGCGGTAGTCGCGCAGGCAGCGGCGCCGGCGGTAGCATCCTGCCGGCAACGCACCTGACGCCGAAGACGCTGCTAGGTGGCGCCGGCGAGGCGCGCGAGACGTTCGGGCACCTGTGCGCCGCGCAGATCGCGAGCCTCCTGGCTCTGCGCAACCCGGACGACCGGCGGACACTTGTCCTAGGGCTAGGGCTGGAGAAGGCCGAGACGTCACGGGAGGGCTTCTTTGATATCCTTGAGCTTTTGCAGAAGGTCGTCTGAATCCTAAGCTACTCAGTCTGATGAAAGGGAGGGAAAGAAAGAAAAAGACACATCAGGCGCTTCTGTTTCCCAGCTGCATGGGGCGGACCGTCAGCAGTCGGGGGCCTCCTGAAGACGTACCTCCAGGGGAGGGCGCCCATTGAGATCTTACAGAAGAATAATCCTGGCTCCTGCACGGCACCTGCCCTTCCCCCAGCTACCATCAGCCACGGACATGCATGAGGGAGAAGGGGTGGATTCCACGTCCAAGTACTTCCCTAGGGACGTAAGTATGGGGGTTCTTGCGTGCAGAAGAACAGCCTACAGGTACTTACGTACCCATACTATCATTCGCGTTTGTCGTGGGTTTAGGACTGACCTAAGAGTAATGCCGACTCCTGAATCTGTTGTGCATCCGTCTCAACTCAGCCCTCTTTTCAAGTGCAATATATGCAAGAGGGTAGATGGCTCACATTAATTACATCCCACCGGGCATCATTCACCTGAGTGCAGGTAGTTATCCAGATGCTCTAGCCCGGGACACTGAATCAATCTGTACGGCATACAGGCAAACAGACAGACACAACTAGCTCGTTCGGTCGTGGGGATATACCGTAGAGCCTCGTGAAGGTACCTAGGGTACCCACCTCATCATAGGTCGAGCTGATAACAGACACCTCCCTCTTCCTCTAGCAGATCCGGGTATCCATCTGGCCCGGCCGGGAGTAAGCGTACAATGACACCCATACATGTCAGCCCGATGGCAGGTAGAGAGAGTTACGTACAGTTTATCTGATATATATTACGGGGTATGGTCTGCTTGGCCTCCTTGCCAGGAGAAGGATACGTCTCCTTTATGCATCCACCCATCCACCTCTGGTCCATTCGCCGAGGCAATCATAATAGCCAGCACTCGTGTGTCCAGTTCTATTCCCTCCAGACTGTTTACCCTTCCAGATTTACTGCTGCTCCCGAATGCTGTACCTTTGTATATGCCCGTGAGTATGCTGCATATAAGTAGGAGATCCCGAGTACTTGCTGGTAGTAGATCCACGGACATGTGTCTACATATTGGATGTGCTGGTCCCAAGGCCGAACCGCGGCACCATCCGGGTCCCCACACCTCTCTCCCTCCCCCCCGCGAAGGTAACGTACGTACAGTACAAAACCTGCTCCCGGGTACTTACCTACATATGTACGTAGGTATGTAAATGGGTACCTCGAGGCAGCTCTCATCCACACGAATGGCACATAACGCCCGCCCCTCAGCAAAACAAGCCGGCCCCGTGATCCAACAGCGGGGGGGGAGCAAATCCCTATCTTCGCCCTTCTGCCAGCCAGCCGTGTCAGCTGGTCAGCCTAGAGGAAGGCCAGCAAGCAAGCAAGGAAGCGGGCAGCTGCGGTATAGGACGAAGCCCGCGGCTGCTAAGCGGTTCAGGTGTAGGCTAGTCCGGCGATCGCCCTACTAGCGAGAGCAGGGAGGAACTAAAACCCTCGCCTCGCGCTGCGCTTCCAACTCGCAGCGGCTTGCTCACCTGGTACCTGTATACGCCCCTGGCTAAGTACTAGGTTCGTGGTGGTAAGTACTATAGGTACGTGCGTGTTTACCAATTAGTCGTAGTTTGTGGAGGCCGTCCACGGCTGTGGCTGGGCAGGCATAGACTTCCCCTTGTTGGTATATCCCCGCGTTTGACGGGCGAGAGAGAGATATCTCGTGGTGTTCCAGACGAGCCGTCATATTTGACTGTATCCGCTGGGTATGTACCTTTGATAATTCTAACACCCCCAACCAGCCCACCTACCTAGGTAGGTGCCCTCTCCGGTCTTGATTACCTGCCCCTCCCGACGTCTGGACGGAAGGGCTGCTATAATAGGAGGGTGGGAGTTTTACCCCAGCCTACCCTTACCCCTCTCCGGCCGGCGGGGAGGTACGTGGCGGGCGCCCGGAGGGGAGGTACCTCTGGGGACTACCTATCTCCTGTGTTTGTGCAGACTATATGGATTAGTAGGTCGAGTATCCATATGGATGTGCTCCGTAGAGACAATACCGAGACATCACCGCTGCGGGGCCACCGACAAAAGTCCGCGGCCGCGGGACCAGGCCTCGTTTGTTGGGTAGGGAGGGGCTGATCGGAAACCGCATCCACATAGCCCCTCCTCCACTGCCGACCGTCTGGGCGCGCCTACCTCTCCGTCGCACGGAGAAACGGACGGCAGAGGGGTGAGAGGGGTAGGCAGGCATTGAGGAGGCCGCGCAGGCAGAGCATACGCCGGCGAGACGCCAATGGCCAGAAGAAAGGGGGGAGGCGATGCAATTAAACGCTGGCATTTGGATGAATGACGGGCGTACAGAAAAGGGACGAGGGAGGGAGGAGCAAGATGGGAAAGGAGGGGTAGGAAGGGGCTTTCTCGTCTGCGGCAGGCCGCCTGATGCGGAACTTGCTGCTGCTCCTTCTCCTCCATGTCAGCGATCGACGACGTTGCGATGTGACCCTAAGGGACCGTATTATTAGATCGATGTGCCTTACGCGCGATGGAGGCCGGCATCCTGCCTGTCACCTGTCGAGCAGTATGTTCTGCCTCCTCTTGGGACCTCGTAGTTAGTGACCTGCTTCGGGTGCCCAGGTATGCATCTTCCCTGCTGGTCGGCCGTTGGAGTCAAGCCACTCCCGTGTCGGAGACTGAGAAAAGACGGTCGCACAACGTCTGTTCCGACACGTCCCGCGTATAGGTGGAAGGCGACGCGATGCCGAATCGAGCCAGGTCCCCGCTGGCGCTGGCTCGGCCCCTCTCTGGCGCGCCCCCCTCCGCCGGTGTTAGAGCAGTCTGGATTAGGACGGACAGGACAGGGACAGGCAAGACAGGGCCGGCCTGGTATTGGCTGGTCAGCATACTGCATACCCCAGATCCCAGCTCTCCAGTATCCAGTATGCCGCTCTCCGAGCGTATCCCGGGGCTGCTCGCTGGACATGCCAGACACGCTGGGGACGCCGGTTGCCCTGCCACAGCTCTTCTTGTAGCAGGTAGATCCGGTCAGCCAGCCTTGGAACCCAGCTGCCGCCGTACCTCTCTGTACGTACCTACCGCTCTCCTGCGCCCCTCCCTTGCGTTGGCATGGACGGATGGACGGATGGATGGGGTGGATGGATGATGCTCGTGCCGTCTCGGCTTCTGGACGAGGAAGGGTGCGAACGCGCGAGCTGTCTCTCTCTCTCTCTCTCTCTCTCTCTCTCTCTCTCTCCCTCTCTGTTCCGCCCGGAAAGCCCGCATGGTGGAAGCTCGTTCCGCCCGAGCATACATAAAAGGGCAGCCACGCTCCTTCTCGTGCTGCTCTTCGTCCCCTCACTACTTCCTCTTGCCTCTCCCTCTTCTCCATCTCCCATCCTCTTCTCCCATCCGCATCCCAGCCGCCTTCAGGTACATTGCCCTGTATCCCTTCCCCTAATCCGATCTTGCGGACCCACTCGTCTGTGTCGGGGCCGAAGCGTCCCTTCCCTTACAGCTTGTATCTCATCCGAAGAGCTGCCTTTCTCTAATCTATGAGGTGTACCCAGGACGTAGTCACACTTGTCAAGCTCTCTCCATATCAGACCTTGTAACACCTTTGTCAAGATGGTATTATTGCCCCTTTCTCGTTCGATTGCTCGCTCCTTGGGCCCCCTTGCGTCCCGCTCGCGCGGTCTCCACAGCGCTGCCCCATCTCCGAGGGGCCTTCTGGGCTCGCGCCAGCCACGGCCGGGAAGCTCTGCTTTCGCGGCCGCTACGTGGCGGAGCGGCGACGCAGGACTCCGCAACCATTCGATCCGGATGCTGACAACCCAACGTGAAAAGGTCAAAGTTCTCCTCGTCCTCTACGACGGCGGCCAGCACGCCAAGGATGTAAGTTCTCAACGTCTCCTCTCCCCCCCCTCCGTGTTCTAGCCCCCATCCCGTCCCTCTTTGGGAACCAGGCCGATCGGCTCGATCGCACCCCATGTACAGACCGACCCACGGCACCATCGCCCCGAGCTCGTGGGCGGAGGCTCGGGAAGGAGGCGTGCGGGGTACCGGCCGGGGAAAAGAGGCAAGCCGCAAGCCGCAGGGTCGCCGTTGGCGATGATTCGATAAGAGGGGCAGAGGGCGGCACGAGCAGCGTGGGGGATTTGTTTGGTCCGGTTGGGTTGCACCAGAAGGAGGGGGATGGGCGGCCCTGCGGGGCAGCAATATGCGGCGGCACAATGTGGCGAAGCTGAATGGATCGCTGACGCGCCCTCTTCCCGTCCCGCGTTCTAGGTCCCTGAGCTGCTCGGCACGACTGAGAACGAGCTCGGCATCCGCAAGTGGCTTGAGGACCAGGGCCACACCCTGGTCACCACGTCCGACAAGGAGGGCGAGAACTCGACCTTCGACAAGGAGCTGGTCGATGCCGAGATCATCATCACCACCCCGTACGTGTCCTCCTACCTCCCCCCCCTCCCCCGGGCGGACAAGTGCCGAGATGCACCCGCCGCTCTCAGCCGGGCAGGCGATGCGCCCTCCACGAGGCGCCCTCCGCCCTGCCGCCGTCGACTAACAGGCCCGATCTTGGCTCGCCCCTCAGGTTCCACCCCGGCTACCTGACGGCCGAGCGGTTGGCCAAGGCCAAGAAGCTCAAGCTGGCCGTCACCGCCGGTATCGGCTCGGACCACATCGACCTGAACGCGGCCAACAAGACCAACGGCGGCATCACCGTCGCCGAGGTGACGGGCTCCAACGTCGTGTCGGTGGCCGAGCACGTCGTCATGACCATCCTGCTGCTGGTCCGCAACTTCGTGCCGGCGCACGAGATGATCGAGGCCGGCGAGTGGGACGTCGCCGGCGCCGCCAAGAACGAGTTCGACCTCGAGGGCAAGGTCGTCGGCACCGTCGCCGTCGGCCGTATCGGCGAGCGTGTGCTGCGCCGGCTGAAGCCCTTCGACTGCAAGGAGCTCCTGTACTACGACTACCAGCCGCTGTCCGCCGAGAAGGAGAAGGAGATCGGCTGCCGCCGCGTCGACACCCTCGAGGAGCTGCTGGCCCAGTCCGACGTCGTCACCATCAACTGCCCGCTGCACGAGAAGACCCGCGGCCTGTTCAACAAGGAGCTCATCGCCAAGATGAAGCCCGGTACGTGTCGTCCCCGCCTCCCTTGCGCCCCGTAGCACGGATCACGTCGTTTCTGACCGGCACTGCAGGCTCGTGGCTCGTCAACACCGCCCGCGGTGCTATCGTGGTGAAGGAGGACGTCGCCGAGGCGCTCAAGTCGGGCCACCTCCGCGGCTACGGCGGCGATGTCTGGTTCCCCCAGCCGGCGCCCCGCGACCACATTCTGCGGACGGCCAAGAACCCGTACGGCGGCGGCAACGCCATGGTCCCGCACATGTCGGGCACCTCGCTGGACGCCCAGAAGCGCTACGCCGACGGCACCAAGC
Organism: Barbatosphaeria neglecta; assembly: GCA_022813145.1. NCBI lineage: Eukaryota > Fungi > Ascomycota > Sordariomycetes > Barbatosphaeriales > Barbatosphaeriaceae > Barbatosphaeria > Barbatosphaeria neglecta. Next base: position 15,459 of record JAKLNC010000115.1, on the reverse strand, counting down.
GCATCCTCGAGAGCTACCTCAGCGGCAAGTTCGACTACCGCCCCGAGGACCTGATCGTGCACGCCGGCGACTACGCCACCCGCTCGTACGGTGAGCGGAACAAGATCAACGCCGGTAAATAGAGAATAGAGACAGAAAACAGGCAGAAAACAGGAAATGACGGACGAGCTTACCGCTGGGGCGCGAAGCGCGGAGGGCCGAAGGGACCCTCGAGGAATAGGGCCTGGGGGATGATATCCAGTGCGCGTACATTCCGGAGAGAAAGTCGCATTCCAGACGCCATCATAACGACTCCTTTTTCCTCCTTGTTTATAGCACAATCAATTCAATGAAAGCTTTTGGAAGTTCAAGAAAGTTGCCTACCATTCCGCCTCGATACTGCGTTGTGGCTTGCGAGTCGCGCTGTGAAATAGGTCTTCTGTGCTGAAGGACGCGTCCGACTCCCCGCCCGCACCTTCCTACAGCAGCTATCGTCCGCTGAAACGGCCCCGCAGGACGACAAGCCACCCACCAATAGCCGGCGCCAGATGGGCTCCTGTGGGCCGTGGCGCGGGGTCCGATTGTGGCAGTTTCGGCGAGGTCGACAGGTCTCGTGCCCCATCGCTCCTAAGCTTGGAACCAAGCCTCTCCCGAAATCCGACCCCAGATTCCGAGACGGATTGCCCAGGCCGACCCTCTATGGCTTTTCCTCGAGTACAAGACGAGGCTGAGGCGGGTTGTACTCCCTCACCTCGAAAAAATGGCGTCGAAGCTCAAATTCTTCCCCGGCGGACTCTTGCCGGGACGTGAAGCGACTGAGCGACCGGAGCGACCGAAGCGACTGAGCGAAACATATCGACGGTCGCGCCTCTCTGCCAAAGAGCAATTCTGATATTCTTTGCCTGCTCGCTTCATGAAGCCGCTCGACAGCTTCGTAACCACTGTCGACCAATCATTGATGGCCTTTGCAGCCCAGCATGTACCATAAATCCATGTGATTAAGCGCCTTCTCATACTATTCGTCCCGTCTTATTTCGCCTCGTTCTCGTTCTCGTTCTCGTTCTCGTCTCGTCTCGTCTCGTCTCGTCTCGTCTCGTCTCGTTGCATCTTATCTCTCACATCTCGCACTTGTCACCAATGGCTGACGTCTAACACCGCCACCAGGCGCTACATCCGGGACCCCTGGCTCGAACGGGCGAGCCGGGTCCACGAGGAGCGGCTGTCGGCCGAGCTCCGCCTCGCGCCCATCTGGTGCTGCCCGCGGCATGGCGCACGCAGCCTCGGCTGTAGCTCGCGAGTGCGGGCGCGGCTGAGGACGCAGCAGGAAGCGGTGCCTCCGCTCTACTGTCCGGCGCGGTCGTCGTCGCCCTGCAGCTCCTCGTCGGGCTCCTCGTGCTCGGCCGGCGAGCGCGAACACTACCACGGAGACCCGGACGGCGACGTCAAGACAGTAGCCGCCGGGACGAGGCTGCTCCGGGGCTCCATTCCTGTTCCCGTTCCTCGCCTCGTGCGGTCGTGTGCTGCTGCGGACGACGATGACGCCGGCGAAGACGACTGCTCGTGGGACGACCTCGAGGAGCTCACCTCGCGGATCAACGAGTCGCTGGTGTTCTTCCAGCCGGAAGTCGACACTGCCGGGCCCGTCGGAGGGGTGCAGGCAGTAGCGCTACCGCCGGCCGGCGCCGCCCCGTCGCCGCCGCAATCGCCGCCGCAGACGGCATACGGGGCGGACCCGCAGGGCTCCCCCTCCAGCCTCATATCGCTGGGCCTGTCTCAGACTGCGCCCTCGCCGGCGTCGTCGCCGACGTCGTTCCGCAAGCGCGACAACGAGGACGCCGGGAATGGGGCCTTCAGCTCCAAGCGCTCCCGGACTCATCTCTCGGCGGAGGCGGACAGCACGAGCCATGACTCGCTGCGCTTCGCCTGTCCCCTGCAGGCCCGGTACCCTCGCCTACACTGCTTCGCCCCGCCGGCGAACCCGCAGGGCGGCTGTCCCACCATCAGCAAGCTCACGTACGCAGAGCCGGACTCGTTCTTCGGGAGTTGCGTGCAGACAGATGCTGATGGGTTGACACAGAGACCACGTCCGACAGCAGCACGACCCCACCAACTCGTGCCTCCAGTGCGGTGCCGAGTTTAAGTCGATGGAGAAGCACGTCGACAAGAAGAGGCTGGACGTCAAGCGGCAGAAGGCCGACCACCGGTCGGCCTGCCCCCGCGGCATCCCGCAGCAGCCTCAGCCTCAGCCTCAGCCCCAGGTCTCCTGCGACCGCGCGTTGCTGACGGAGGAGCAGTTCGCGTCTTTCAAGAAGTTCTGCAGGACTACCCTACGCAACAAGAACTGCAATGACAACGACAAGGTGGTCTCCATGTTCCAGGCCATCTGGCCCGAGCTCAGCTACAACCAGGCGAGAAATATGATCTGTGGGTGTCCATGTCTTTTCTTTCTTTTCTTCTTTTCTTTTCTTCTTTTCTTTTCTTTGTTTCTCATCTCTTTCCTCCTTCGACAATTCCCCTCCATCGCCCTCCTCCTATGCACTATTCGCTGATTCCTGGGGGGGGAGGGCATCTGGTCGAGAAGGCTATGATCTGGCAGACCACCTTGTGGACTGGTATTGGGAGGTCCGCGGGCAGAAAAAAAGCAGCAACGGTGGTAATCAGCGGGAAACGGAGGGCCATCCCCCGCCAGCACCCCCTTCTTCCGAGCCTTTAAACTTGGCCGGGGGCTACTTGTCAACTGCCAACTACAAGCTCCAGTCCCGTACGGGGACACTGCTGCGAGTGACGGTGCCGGAGACTCCTCCGCTACCACCACAACAGCAGCAGCAGCAGCAGCAGCAACAGCAGCAACAGCAGCAACAGCAACAACGGCGTCGCGGGACGCTGAGCCCCTTCCCGTCTACCGGCCTACCGCGGTCGCCATCGTCTCTAAACAGCCGACATTCATCACGGTGAGGGCTTCTTATCTTTTAGGGGCCTCCTATTCCCCCGATCCACCTTCACAGGTCGCATACGCTCGGAGAAAGAGAAAGCAAAGGGACTGACAGCTGGGGGGGGGGGGCGATGGCCACAACCGCCCATATACAGCGTGCAATCGTCGCAGTCGGGCTTCTCCCGCATCAACAGCCTCGACAGCCTAGACACGTCCAGCTTCGGCCTGAGCAACAGCATCGGCTCCGTCAGCCGCGGAAGCATAGAGAGCACGTCGGGGATATACATGAAAAAACAACAGCCTCGCTATGCCACGCACGTAGAGCCATATCTCGACGAGGAGATAGAGAAGCCGCTCAGCAACAAAGTAGGGCCCATAACGCTCGCTGAGAAGCTGGAGGGGCAGCTGCGCTGGCGTGAGAGCGGCCACGACCACGATCACGGCCACGATTACGACGGCGACGGCGACGGCAAGAGGAAGGAGCCGATGGACAAGAAGCTGGAGCGGATCTTCAAGAACATGGCGGCCGAGGGCCCCAACGGGGACGAAGGAAACGGGTACGACGAGCTCATCGCCATCGGCGCCGACAGCACCGACATCCGCATCAACATCAACGACGCGTCGCGGGACCTCGGCCTCGGTGGGGATTGCCACAGCTTCGGCCAGTTCGGCGCCCTCGCCGGCCATCCTCATCCTCCCTGCAGCGGGTTGGAAGCGTACGCGGCCGCGGACCCGGTGTTGGGATTCGACGCGGACTGCATGCCGGAAGGAGGGGGGGATTGGAGTCTGTTAGCCGCGCCGGCGGCGCCACTTGTCCTAGGGCTCGGCCTGGATCGTCTGGACATACCGGAAGAGGATCAGGGGCTCTTTTTCTAGGTCAACGAGGGATAAGAAAAAAAAAACACGTTGCCGGAGTTGGATGGGTTCATGGCCACGATGAGCAGGACAGTTTCTGATACCCTTGTGTTCTCTATCACGGAGAGAGATACCAAAACAGTGTAAATGTGGCCATCTTCTATATCCTTAGAAGACACTTGTACACAGCTATTCTGAGCTATTCCGTTTACATGGAGTTAGTACTTCAATGGAGAAGCGGTGGGGAACAAGAGAAAATATCCAACTGCGTGCAGGTGGAATGGACATAGAGCAAGTTACTGACGGTTACTAACACTCTATCACTGATATTAATGCTACCAACGCTCGAATACACTTCTCCAATTACGACTTCCTCTCCTCCTTCTCCCTTTCGGCGGTCTAAGAAATCACAAAACTCCATCTCCAGTAAACTCCCAGTCCCTCTGATTAGTGTCCCCCCTTAACCCAAGAATACCGGCGCCTCCGCCCATGCTGGCCAAGTGCAAAATCCATTCCGAAATACAGAACACCTCTCGGGGATCGAAAGGGTGGGGTAGGTATGAAGGCGGTAACTATCATCTACCTCGTCGTTCACACCACTCTCGACCAAACTACTAATCCAACAGGCTCTGCTGGTACGACGGAGGGGGCGGCAACGGCTGCTGCTGCGGCTGCGGCTGCTGTGGCTGTCCGGCACGGCTCCAGCTCGCCGCGCGGGCGGCCATCTTGGGAAAGTATTCCTGCACGAAGGACTCGGTGTAGTAGCTGTGCTCGGCGTTGTGGGTGGCCTCGAGGTTGTGGGCCAGCTCGTGGGCGAAGACGACCCACCACCAGACGGTGGCGCGGGTGCGGCTGTCGGGATCGGCGGCAGAGTTGGCGGAGTTGAGCTGGGCGGCATGCAGCTGCAGGAAGAAGCGGAGGTTGCAGAAGAGGCTGCCGCTGCGGTTGAAGGCGATGGTGGGGCCGACGTCGTCGTAGAAGATGTGCACGACGGTCTGGGCGAGGCCGTAGATGGCGGCGACGTCGGCTAGCAGGGCGGCGAAGGCGGACACGGCGGCGCGGTGGGCGGCCAGAAAGGTGGCGGGGTCGGCGGAGACGTCGCGGGCCAGGAAGAGGGCCATGCCGTTGGCGGCCTCGGCGACGAGGGTCAGGTCCTGGGCGCGCATGCTGTCGCAGTAGGTGGCCTGCTCCTTGACTTCGTTGGTCTTGGGCGGCGAGAAGACGGACGAGGAGCCGTGCGCGCGCGTCGCCCGCACCGCGTTCAGGAGGTTCTGCTGCACCGCCGCCGGGGAGGTCACGCGGCCGTCGTCCTGCCGGCTTTTTTGTTGCTGCTGCTTTTGTTCTTGCTGCTCCTGCTGCTGCTGCTGTTGCCGAGAAGGATCGTCGGGGAGAAAATCGGGAAGGTGCCGGTTCTCCTCTTCGGTGCCGCTGCCGCCCTGGTCGAAGCCCAGGCGCTTGGACAGGTTGGAGAAGATGCTCTGCGCCTTGGTCTTCCTGGGCTGCTGCTGCTGTTGCAGTAGTTGCTGCTGGGCCGGACCGCCGTTGCTGTCCTCGGGCGAGTCGTGGCCGAAAGACCCGGGCATGGTGGGCATGGGGGGCTCGGGCGTGCGCGCGCTCTCCCTATGTGCGGCCACCGCTCCGGTCCCGGCCTGGGGCTGGCTGTTCCAGGCGCGCTCGCGCTCGAGGATCCGGGCCTGCTCGGCCTCGAGGGCCTTCCGGCGCTCCTCCTCAGCGATGCGGGCCTCGGCCTGCTTGGCGCGCAGGATGCGGTCGACGTTGTAGCCGCGGGCCTTGAGGTCCAGCAGGTCCAGCTTGAGGAAGGGCTCGAAGAAGAAGTAGGCCTGCTGGCTGGGCCGGTTGAGCAGTAGCTGGCACACGGCCTGGCCGATCTGGTACAGGTCCACGGGCCGGTCCGTAGCAACGTATAGCACGTGGGCGCCGTGGGCGAAGGCGCTGGCCGCCGACCGCTTCTCCGCGTGCGAGCGCGGCTGTAGACGGTCCCGGTCTCGGTCCCGGGCCCGCAGCGTGCGGCGCAGGGCCAGGCTGGGCACCATCTCCACCTGCACGTTCTTCTCCAGCCACTTGTGGTCACGCTTGACCGCGTTGGTGTTGTAGCGCTGGTACTCGTACAGGAAGATCTTGGACCGTTCCAGCACCAGCGCCCGCAGTTGCTCCGCCGCCTTCTGGTCCTGGCGCCGGGCCGAGGCGGCGTAGCCGCTGCCGGGCGCCCCCACCTTGAGGTCCTCCTGCACGATGCTGCTGAGCATCTGTGCGCCTAGCGCCAGGTAGAAGTGCTCCAGCACGTCCTCCTCGGGCGCGCAGATCAGCGCGTCCCGGAACAGCCGGTAGCTGATGTAGTCGTCCAGCACGGTGATGTGCTGGGGCGCCGCCAGCTGGTACTGCCGGATCGGCGCCTCGTCTTCGGCCTCGGCCGTCTCCCCGGCGGAAGAGGACGATGAGGCTTTGCTACTGCCCGCGCCGCGCGTGGTGATCTCCCGCGACGCCAGGAGGAAGGGCGACGTCTTCATCTTGGCGAACAGGTCCTTGTCCTTCTTCAGCGTCGGCAGGTCCTCGGCCAGCGACCGCAGCAGGCTGAGGTACCGCTCCGAGCTCTGCAGCACGCTGAGCAGGCGCGCCGGCTCGGCACAGGCCAGCCGCGCGATCTCCGGCTTGGTCGGTTCGTGCTTGGACCCGCACCGGGACAGGAAGGCGTTGGCGTGGGCGCCGAAGTCGACGAAGTCGAAGATGTCGCCGTACGTCGACGACGACCCCAGGTAGCAGTACCGCGGCTGCACGTGCACGAGCCCCCCCGTCTTCTCCGACGAGGTAGCCGAAGTCGGGGCTCCCGTGGCCCGGCGCGTGACGGGCACGATGGGCGCGTCCCGCAGCTTCGACAGCGTGTTCTCGTGCAGCTCGCCCAGCCGGGTGGCCAGGTAGTCGAACAGCCGCACCGCCGCCGCGCGGTCCTGCGGCGGGTGGGCGATCAGCCTGTCGACGCAGGCGGCGATGGGGGGGTCGCGGGCGACGCCGAACTTGCCGGCGTGCGGGTGGAAGTCGCGCCGCAGGATGGGGAAGCCCAGCACGGCGGCGGCGTCGTTGGTGTAGCAGGCCGAGGGGGCCACCAGCTGCTGCTGCTTGTCGCTGCTCGCCACCGGCATGATGGCCTTGCTGGTGCTGGCCAGGTCGAACGAGCCGTAGTGGTTGATGTGGTGGTTGCCCACGAAGTACGCCATCGCACGGTCCCGCAGCGCGGCGTCCTTACCGGCCATCATGTCCACCAGCTCGGGCACGCTGGGGTAGGGCCGCAACCCCAGCAAGGCCAGGAACCGCGCCTCCGCGCTGCCCACACGGAAGCTGCCGGGGGGACCCGGCCATTGCAGCAGGGGCAGGCCCAGGGCGCGGAGGCTGTCTTTGGGCTCGAACAGCTCGCCGACCTTGTACAGCTGGGCCGAGGGCGTCGTCCACTCCGCGCCCGCCGGGCCGGCTTCGGCCGGGCAGATGCGGGACTCCTGCAGCTTCTTCATGTCGGCCGACGGGATGTCGTCCTTGACCGAGGCCAGGTACTTGATCAGCTCCATGTGGCTCCATCTCTTCCGCTGCGGGCCTCTTCCGCTTCCGCTGCCGCTTCCGCCCTCGCTACCCTCGCTACCCTCGCCGCCCTCGCCGCCCTCGCCAGTGTCCCCCGTGGGGGGCTGCGGGCCGAGCAGCCGCGTGAAGATGGTCTCGAGGTCGACCGTCTTGCGCACGCCGAGCGCCTCGAGGAACTTCTCCTTGACGTTGGGGCAGCCCTGCACGACGGGCAGGTCGTCGAAGAGCTTGACGGACGGGAAGAAGGACTCGCCGGGCTTGCGCATACCTGTGCGCGTGGGGATCACGGTGCGCGTGGCCAGGAGGGCCACCGCGGCCTGCCGCGCGCCCGCGCTCTGGTTGTCCCAGTTCTTGGACAGGATGGCCAGCACCTGCGCGGCAAACTTGGGCGACACGGTCAGGTTCTGCTCGTCCGGGCTGCGGCCCGCCGTCTCGACCAGGAACTTGAGCCACGGCACCAGCTCCAGCGGCTCCCAGCCCAGCGCCTGCAGGTGCGCCACCGGCACCTCCGCCGTGTACGCGAACGGGATGGTCGTCGGCGGCAGCGGCATGTGCGTGGGGATGCGGTTGCCCGCCAGGTAGTTCCGGATCGTGCTCAGCGCGATGACCGATCCCTGGCCCGACCCCCGGCCGTCGTCCTCACCCACCGTGGCCACGGCGACGTCCAGAAGCGCGCGCCGGCTGGGCGGGTCCAGCTCGCCAGAGACCGAGCGCGACCCGAGCCAGGCGACGAAGTGCAGCAGCTGCTGGCGGCTGAGCGACTTGGCCCCCAGCTCGCGGCAGATATCCTCCACCGTGATGCTGCCGACGAGGCTGAAGTCGACCAGCCGCTTGACGAAGGGGCTGTCCAGCATGTCCTTGACGATGACGGGGATGCCGTCGACGAAGCGGCCGAGCTCGTCCGAGCCGATGCGCACCTGCGTCGTCGGCAGCACGCCGCGGCTGGAGAAGACCTCGATGGAGGCGCGCTTGTATGCCGTCCAGAAGGCCTCCTCGATGATCTGGCTGACGTAGCCGCTGGGCGTCGAGTCCCCGAACGTGTACGTCTTCAGGATGTGCAGCGCCTCCGGCACGAACCGGGCCACCTCGGCGGCCGAGGGGGCCCCTCGGGATGCGACGGCGCCCGCGAACTTGGCCGCCAGGTCGGCCATCTCGTGGGAGAAGGCCAGGCGCGTCATGATGCCGGCCACGCGCAGCATCTCCAGGTTCCAGGTGCGCACCCAGCGGGCGTTGAGGTCGACGGCCTCGCGCTCGACCGTCGGGATCAGCGAGGGGGCCGAGATGTGCATGCCGCCGCCCGTGGTCTGGGTCGTGGGGAAGCCGATGAAGACGCGGCCGCCCGGCTTCTTGCTGGGCAGCACCGACGCGAACACGTCCGCCGCCCGCGCCGGCCCCGCCGCCTCGCGCGAGCTGTCCGACGCCAGCGCGTCGTCGTAGGACGAGGTCAGGATCGCCATCCGGACCTGCTTCGGCGGCGCCTTCTTGGTGGCCCGCTCCAGCTCGGCCGCGAACGAGGCGGCGATCTTGGTCTGCGCCGCCGCCGACGTCACCCGCAGGAAGATGCTCGACGTCGACACGGCCGCCAGGTCCTCCGCGATCGCCTCCTGCGCCGCCTTCTCCTCCCGCGCCGCCCGCGCCCGGAGGCCCGCCTGCGACGACGACGCCGCCGTCAGCCGCGAGAAGAAGTTCCGCAGCGACGGCATGTCCGCCGAGGACAGCCCGTAGGTGTCGGCCGGCTTGGCCGCCGACGCCGACGCCTGCGGCTTCCACCCGAGCACGCTCATGAAGGCCGCGTCGATCTGCGCGCTCGACCGCTCGACCGTCACCACGTCCATGAGCCCCTCCTTGGTGCGCGTCTCCAGGTCTCGCGGCACCGCCACCGGCGCCGTCGGCGACGCCTTCTTGCGCAGCGACAGGATCTGCCAGTCGTCGATCCAGAACTCGATGCTCTGCAGCGCCACGAACGTGAGGCTCGTGGCCAGGAACTGGCCCACCGAGAGCAGGTTGGGCAGCGCCGTGGTGGCGTTGCGGTAGTCCAGCACGAAGGTCGTGTCCGCCGTCGCCTGGTCCTCGGGGATCTGCAGCTTCCGCGTGAAGAGCGAGTTGCCCTTCCAGTAGAACGCCATGGCCTCCTTGCCCGAGCTCACGAACGGCTCCTCGCAGTCGGCGAAGACGCTGTAGAAGCCCACGCCGAAGGCGCCGATCTTGGTCTCGTCCGGGTTGCCCTCCGCGATCCGCTTCAGCCGCGCCCAGTCCGTCTTCGTGAAGGGCTGCCCGTCGTTCTGCACCAGCAGCCGCCGCAGGGTGTGGTGCGTCACCGTGTGCTTCAGCAGCTCCGACGGGCTGTTCGTCGGCGGCAGCGGCGTCGTCGTCGAGGGGAGCGTCTCCCACTTGATCGTCACCTTCGTCGCCTGCGCGTCCGCGGCGTTCTGGATGAGCTCCCGCAGCGTCGTCCACTCGCCCGAGTATCGCGCCAGCACCTTGTCGATCAGCGCCCGAGTGTCCACCGTGACCGCCTCCTCGTCCTCGCCGTCGCGGAGCGCCGCCGCCCTCAACCTCGAGAAGTCCATCGTCGCGCCGCCTCCGGAGATGCCGGGCGATCCCTACGCCCGATCCGCGTTAACCAGGTCCGAGTAGCTGCCACGTAGGCATCCGGCTGCATCTGTGCCCGGGAGGAAGTATTGAACTTGGGTCTAAGGAAGTGGGAAGGGGAGGTGGGAAGCGGAGGTGGAAGGGGAGGTGGAAGGGGAGGAAAGAGTGGGTTCCGTGGAAGATATAGGGAAGGAAGGAAAGGAGGAAGGGGCCACCGCCCTCGGCGAAGAAGCGGAAGGAAGTACCTGTTGTCTTCCGGCTCCCTTTCAGGGCAAGAGCCTCTGAGTACGTACCCCGTATTTCGCTACCACTCTGCCCCTTCACTACCACTCTGCCCTCAGATCAAACGGGCCCGGGGCGGGATCCTTGTCGACGAGGCTATTGTGCTTCTAGACAAAGAGGCCAGACACCGACTGTCACACCGCAATGGGGTCTCTGGAGACATGGAACGTTCTAGCGAGATAACAATGGGAGTCTATACAGAAAAAAAAAGAAGGAAAAACAGACGGGTGGCAAGCCTAGTATAGCAGCAGTAACAACCTAGGTACTAGCTCCCTCGTAAGCCTCCATGCCTGCCAGGGCTAAGGCTGCGGCTTCTCGCGTTGTTGATTGCGTCGCCCTTCCGCCTCGGCAGAGGAATAGCAGCGGCGGCGGTGGCGTTTCATCGCCCCGGCGACTCGATTAGGCGGGGCTTCCTACAACAAACCCCACCGCCTGTCCTCGGATGGGCCAATCACATAATCCGATAGCCTCGCCGCCGCCACTCCTACCAGGGGCTCTTCAGCTCTCAGCCGCAGCCTGCCCCGCGCAGCGTCTAACTCCGTTAATTCCAGTGGCTTGCCCTCTAAGGGCGGATCACCCGGCGCCCAGGTTTAGTCGTTATTACTTCGTACGATGTACAAATAGGCGCCAGCCTTCTATTTCCCCATATCCCAGATCTCATTTTATCCCTCGCTGTCCGCAGGGGCACGAGCTGCTGCGTATTCTAGATACCTGAGGCACTATACTTGGGGGCAACGTCCGCCCCAGCACCCGCTCGCAGCAGCTACCTGCGCTTCGTCGCGCTGCCCGTGTCGGCGCCTGTCGAAGCGCCGGCCGCCTTCTTCCCGGGCTTGGCTCCCGCGCCGGCGGGCCGAGCCTCGGCCTTCGCCTTCTCGTCCTCGGCCGGGGCGGCCTCGGCCTCGTCGTCGCCGCCCTGGCCGAACTCGTTGACGCGCGAGTAGTCGACGCGGTACGCCCAGCGCTGGTAGATGTAGATGAAGAAGATGATGTCGTCGCGGAAGGTGGCCAGGCGGTGCAGGAAGGGCATCTTGATGGTGAAGGCGAACAGGTCGTCGATGAAGGTGTTGAGGAACTTGTACATCATGGCCTTGGCCGGCATGTGCGCCACGCTCTTGAGCCGGTAGTTGATGTACAGCGAGGGCACCATCATCAGGAACCCGTACGCGTACACGGACCCCACCAGCGTGGTGATAACGTAGCTGTACCACGACTTGTGCGTCTCGTACACCAGCGAGTAGACGGCGTACGCGATCAGCAGCGGCACCCCGGCCACGTACATGTACTTGAACGCGATCTCGTCGTACTCCTTGGTCTTCTCCTCCGTCTCGCTCAGCTTGTGCTTGTCCTCGAACGCGATGCGGTACGGGACGAGCGACCCGGGCGGCGCCTCCCGCACCCGCACGTCCACGATCGTCGTGATCTTCCACAGCTCGATGAGGATGCCGATGCCCTGCGAGCCCAGGATCATCCACGACGTGTTCTGCGAGTTGTCCACCAGGTACAGGAAGATCACCGTCTGCATGAACACGTTGGCCAGGATGGAGCGCACCGAGATGCCCACGTTGTCCTTCTTCTTGCGGTAGTGGGCAATGTCCGACCCGAAGGCCAGCGTCTCCAGGATCAGGTGCGCGATGGTCACCACGACGGTCACGCCCAGGAGGATGGGGTTCGTGTCCAGGAAGATCTCCTTGACCATCTCGATCTCCGTGCCGTCGCCGCCGCCGGGCAGCGCGTTGCCGTACGCGGCCTGGCGCGCCGACTCGCGCCCGCTCATCTCCACCGAGGCCAGCAGCTTGAACTTCCAGTCCGCCATGTTGCCGAGGTCGATGTGCAGCGGCAGCGTCTCGACCGTCTCGTTCAGGAGCGTCATGTGGCTCTTGAGCTGCCAGAACGTGTTGACGAACAGGATCGGGTAGTACCACGAGTTCTGGCCGCTGCCGTCGCGGGCCCCCGTCGCCTCCAGATGCAGGAACTGGCGCACGGCGGGATGCGCCTGCGGGTACGCCACGACCCCGGAGTGGGGGATGAAGGACAGGGTCGTGTTGGGGTGGTAGTAGTTGCCGATCACGGGCCCCGAGGGGACGCCCCCCTCCTCCTCCTCCGGGGCCTCGGCACCGTCGGCCTCTCTGCTCTCCAGCAGGTTCCTCGTCTTCGACTCCTTCTTCCTCGGGATGTGCTGCGTCAGGGGGTACACGAAGTGGTAGGCCGAGGCGGGGTCGAAGCCCGGCTGCCGGGGATCCAGCACGCTGCCGGTCAGGCCGACGTAGAAGTGGCCCCAGAGGGTCCCGTTGTTCTGTACCTGCGCGGGCACGTCGATGGTCACGTCGGCCGAGCGCTTCTCGCTGAAGTTACCGATGCCGAACGCCTCCTCCCGGAACACGACCGGATCCGAGGCGGCGGCGTCCAGGGGGTTGGGGATCAGCGACGGCGACACGGTGATCACGACGTCGACCTTGCTGTCCACCGGCCAGATCGGGGCGATGCGCTGGGGCACCGAGTTGTATACGGCGCCGTCGTCCAGGGTCTTCGGCCGCAGCAGATATTGTGGTATCTCGCCGGTGTTGGCAGGGACCTGCACGACGTTGCCGGAGGTGTCCGTGACGCTGGTGGTGGCAGCCGGCTTCGGATTCACGAACTGTTTCATGAGGAGCTGTACGCCCATGTAGATGGCCAGTCCCTGCGCAACCTTGTAGAACATCGACGACTGTCTCGCGCGCGATCCCCAAAGTCAGCGCAAAGCCTCTCCCGTGTGCGTGCGTGGCCTCGGATCAGGGGCTCCAGCCGGACTCTCCAGATCGGACTCTCCAGATCGGAAGCCCCAGACTGGTACTCAGAAGAAGCCTCGAGAGCCCCGGCCGGATATGCGTGGTTGAACTGGCGAGGAAATACTCACGCCTTGCTCCTCCTGGGCACCTGCCCCGTTGGCCGCAGCGGCCGCGTTTGGTTGAGGCATACCGGCGTCCTGTCGGCACAGCCTGCGTCTGTCTTCGCAGACTCACTGCGTAATGCGACTAGCGCAGCAGTTTCGGCGACTGGCGTTTCAGTCCCTGTCTCTGTCCCTGTCTCTGTCCCTGAGCAGAACAGGTTCTCCGGAACAATCTGTCTGCCGGCAGGGTCGCGGGGTGGGGAGGGGAGGCGAATAGGTACTGATCCCCGTCGCTGCCTAGAGCTCCAGCACGCCTCGGACACGATGAGGGCTAGGCGGCGAGAGAAAATGGCCACGGTGCTCAGAGGTGGAAAGCTGTGGCGATCTGTCGCGATGCAAAAAAAGGGCCCAGTCCGTTATTACGCCATTGGAGGCTACCTGCCCAGTTGGGTAAGCGCTGTGGAGAGAGCATTGGGCCAGTCCGGTCGGGGCCAGTCGCGGCCAGGCTGCTGGCCTCGTCAGTCAGCGCGGAGGTCGGCGAATCAGGGCCCGATATGCCCGCACCTGTCCCCCGTGCCACTACCACAGACCGCTGATATATGTAATTCCAGCCCGGTTGGCATGCGGGGAGTTCTAGAAAGCGACATCGATTTCGTTCCATCCGAAGATCTCACCGCCTACCTTCCTGCCGGCCTCCCTGCCTCCCTGCCTGGCCGACGATCGGCCGGCCGGCTTGTCCTGAGCCATTCAGCGATCTGCCCCGGTGCGACTGTTGCTACCGGGACACCTGATAAGCTGCTGCCGAACTGCCCTGTCCCCGGGCAGAATGTGCGACGTCGTATCGCGGCGACTAGCGACTGATTCGCCGTACACGGAGCACGATCTAGCGGGCTGGCTCGGTGGCTACAGGGCTCGCCACGACGGAGACGCATCATCAACACTGTGGCCGCCTCGCTAAGCCGGTCCCCAGCGCGACGGCCTGTGTCGTACGGGCTTCTACCATAACCCGACAGCCTTTTTATTAGGGGCTGATACGTGCTGAGCTGGGTACCCAGGTATGGTAACTGCCAGTGCCCCCTTCGGAGGACCACCAGGCCGGTCCCGCAAGCCGCAGCGTCGGACGTGTCCTGTTTTACGTGACGGTGCTCTCCATCTAGGCCGCTGGTCTGCCTATGATTGGAGCCTCCGAGCTTGGCAACGCTTCCCACGTCTGGTAAAGCATGCACATCTGCGGCAGGTCAGACTTGGGGACGTGGCACCGGCGAGAGGCAGGTCTTACAGGGGCGGAGGGGGTGGTGGGATGTGCTCGAGTAATAGCAATTAGGTGGCGGGCATCCATGTGTACGACGTGCCTGCTTGCAAGTTGCTCTAGGAGGAGAGTACGTGCCAAAGAGAGATACGCGAGGCGGGTGTCCGGTGAGAGTCGAGGCGAGCTGAGGTCTGCTTGTAGGTGGTGGTCGGCCATAGGTGCGGTAGGTGCGGTGCTCACCTCCCCGTACTATTTATACGCCGAGCTTCTCCTCGCCCTCCCTCTTTCTCGAGACTCTCTCTTCCCTCCGATCCTGGCCAGCTTTGGTAGAGCTTGGCAAGCAAATCGCAGCCGCCGGACTGGAAGCTCGGCTCTCGCATTGCGCGCAACGACGTTCACCTTACCCTCGCGCTCACAAAGTCCCCGCGCTGACCGGGATCTACCCTCTTTTCGGCGCCAATGCACGAAGAAGTATTCGAGAAGCCTGACGGGCCCATAAAGGTTAGCCAGATCTCCTCCACCCCCGTCCCCGGTTCCGACCGTAACCGTCGCAGCCCGAATTACTCATTCGCGTCACCTTACATTTCAAACCCGTGTCTACGTACCTTACCTACCTGACGGGCTGAGCTGCGGATCTCATCGGGCAGCCAGACGTCTTTTCCTGAGCTCCCAACTCGTACGCCGGGCATTTAAATACCGTCGTACTGCCCGCTGTCGCCTTTTTCCTCCTCTCCCGTCTCCCGTTCTACCCCGGAGACTTGCCCCCAAACCCCGTGCTGCTTCTCCCAATAACACAAAGCTGGGCTAGATCCTGACGATGGAGTCCGGCGGCCCGTCCCCCCTGCCGTCCTTCCCGGCGTCGCGGTCCGACACCCCCTCGGGCGGCACTGTCGGGACCCCGCCGGCCAAGAAGCGCACCAAAATCTGCGTGTACTGCGGCTCGTCGCCGGGCTACAACCCGGCACACATGGAGGCCGCCCGGCAGCTGGCACGGGTCATGGCCGAGAACGACATCGCATTAGGTGGACTCTCCCCGACTGGCCGGGGGGGGGGGGGGGGGGGGGGGGGGGGGGGGGGGGGGGGGGGGGGGGGGGGGGGGGGGGGGGGGGGGGGGGG
>JAKLNC010000114.1:2539-89394 GCA_022813145.1 Barbatosphaeria neglecta | reverse complement strand
CCCCCCCCCCCCCCCCCCCCCCCCCCCCCCCCCCCCCCCCCCCCCCCCCCCCCCCCCCCCCCCCCCCCCCCCGCGGAAGCTCACAGCTGGTATCCTCGTATGTTGTTCGCCCTGGTGATTTTGCGGCACGTGTCGTTGTCCTGCGTGAGGTAGAACTTCTTGCCTGCATCATCTCAACATAATCAGCAAGGGGACTAGCACTAGATAGGTTGGAATGGAAGATAGCCTTCTCCTATCACGTACAGCCGCTCACAGTCCCAGGCAGCGTGGGGGATGGGGCGAAGCCCTCGATCCTCGGAGCCGAGGAAGGCGCGCTCGGCGTCGGCGTCGGCGTCGGTGTCGATGATGGTGGTGGCGGAGGCGGCGGCGGCGGCGGCGGCGTGTCTGGTACTGCGGAGGTGGAGGTGGGCAGCGTCCCAATCGAGATCACGGTCGGGCTCGGCAGCCGGTCGATGGACGTCGTTATGGGCGAGTCGGCCACCGTGGGCGAGCAGCGGGCGTAGGCAGGGGACGCGTCGGACGAGATCACCGTGCTTGTCTGTGTCTCCGTCTGCGTCACCGTCTGCGTCTTGATGACGGCTGTGACGGTGGCCGTCTCGTAGAGCACGCTTGTGGAAAGGCTGAAGACGATGCTGGTCAGGTTGAGGGTGGACGTGCGGATCACCGTGGAGAAGATGGTCGCCGTCGAGTTGTAGTACGCCGGCGAGGGCAGCCTCGCCGTCGCGGGCGTGATCGTTGCGGCGGCAGTACCCGTCACAGTCACGGTGGACACGTTGGTCCATGGAACGACCGTGGTCTGCGTCTCGAATTTGGTCTCCGTGTCGGTCTTGGTCTCCGTATCGGTCTCGATCTCGGTCTTGGTCGTGGTCACCGTCGCAGTCGCGGTTGCGGTCTCCGTCGTAGTCGCCGTCGCCGTCGCCGTCGCCGTCTCCGTGTCCGTCTCTGTGACGGCGGACAAACTGGTTGAGCTCACCACGGCTGTGCTGGTGACGACGGTCGTGCTCGCCGCGAAGGTTATCCTCGTGACCACCCGCGTGCTGGTCACCACCGTAGTGCTCGTGTGCAGCACCGTGCTCGTCTGCACCATCGTGCTAGTGCTCGTGCTCGTGCTCGTCTGCACGGCAGTCGTCGTCGTCGTCTCCGTCGCTGTCGCCGTCGCCGTCACGGCCGTGCTGGCGACGACAGTGGTCGACACCGTGGCCACGCTCGTCTGCAGCACGGTGGAGTAGACCCTGCTCGTGGCTGTCGACCACACCGTCGACGTCACGTCCACCGTCACGTCCACCGTCACATCCACCGTCCGGGCCGCGTCCGACGTGACGTCCGACGTGAACGGGGGCGAGATCAGTCCGGCCACGTCGCACGACCCGAAGGCCTCATTGCAACCCCCACCACAATACGCCTCGCTGCTTCCGCAGTAGCCGTGCTCGGAGCAGCAACGACCCCAGCCCGACCCCAGGCACGTCAGGCCCTTGCCGCAGGTGCCATCGTCCGATATGCGGAGGCTCGGCGACGACAACGGCGACGGGACCGGCGGCGGGAGCGACGACGAGGCCGCTCCTCCGCCGAGTTCCGGCGCTATCTGGGAAGCGAGGCTGAGGCTGAAGGAGAGCGAGAGGGAGAGGGCGAGGGCGAGGGCGAGACTCGTGGAGGACCGCCTAGCAGCAGTATTCATGTTGAGATAGCTGCCTCGCGCGCTCGACGCTTGGAGCTGTGATCCCGCTATTACACGCTCGGTCGAACGCTTCCCCACATGGGCCCCAGGTTAGGGGCGACGAGCCGAAGGACGAGCAGTAGAAAGGGGGGTTGGAGCGGAGGATGGCCTGCGAACTTTTGTTGGTGGGTTGGATGCGTTGGCCGCGCTGGGTTCGAGGCTGCCATAATAAAACAAACGACAACGCGCCGGGTCCGCACTTCCCCCCGTGGGAGGCACACCGCTGGGGCACCATTTCTCTCTTATATTGAGAGCAGGCCCGGGACAGAAGAGCTGTATATCGCACATGGGCAGTCAGTACCAGAATATCTATCCGTATCCGACGGTAGAGCCGTCCCGACGGTCCCACGTCTTATCAAGCAAGTCCTAATCAATGATCAAAAGAAGGTTCTATCCAGGTAGTCATGGCCAACTTCCCTACGTAAGTACCTAGTACCTGGACAAGGTACTTTACCTCAGGCCGGTACGCAGTATCCAAGCGCTCGCTGTGAGCGGGTTAGCGCAACGGAACAGCGAGAGGGAGAGTCCGGCGTGTATAAACACCCTGCAAGCCGACATTGGATGCTCGACGTCAGTCTCTACCTACCTACGTAGGTAGGTATGGAGGGGCGGCTCGCGGAGAGCGTTCCCAATAACGGGCCGCAACTCCCACCCGCAGGTGTCGTCCGCCTTTCGACATTTGCCGTCGCTTTGCCCTGTATTCCTCTCTGTTGGGCTTCAGGCTAATTCCCCGGTACCCGTGATAGAGGGGAGTCATTAGTACGGACGATAAGGATCAGACGAACTCGTGTTCTCCGGCCGAGGCCGAGGCCGAGGGCGAGGACAGGTAGTGCAGAGCGCGGAATTCTGCCGAGTGCCCTCCTCGGCCAATGCGCGCGCCGCATAGGCGAGCCTAGGTATGCAGCCTATTTTCCGAGCTTGAACCGCACTACCGGTCGATGTACCTGCTTCCACCGCCGATGAGGAGCGAGGACGGCCGGGCCAAAGACGATATTGCCTGCCTGCAGGATTCTGTTCCTGTTGAGAAAAACCACTGTTAGATAAATCTAGGAACTTTCCTATAAAAAGAAAAAGACAAAGAAAAAAAGAAAAGGGGATCAGAGACAGCTTGGAAAGGTAGGTGAATAATATTACTTATCTGGTTCAAGGATATGAGCACCCAAATAACGCCACCTGGGTACGTAGGCACCTGTAGGTAGCCAGTGGCGTGCCAAACCAACTAGCACGGTCGACCGATATCCTGTGATACGTCTCCTCGCTGGGCTGCCCAAGGCGAGAGGTACCTAACGCAGGGATCATCGGCATTTCGAAGACGACAAGGAGAATGGCGGAGCTATGGATGTCCAAATCGCTGAACGCTTCACTTCAGATATGCGAACATGTCAAGTTGTCGCCAAGGGCCTAGGAAGTAGGCCAACGGGATGGCGGAACGAAGGCAGACAGGTCAAGCCGGACTAGGAAATGAGAACAAGGGCAGCGGCGATTAATAGGGAAGCCGTGTTACCGCATTTTGAGGTGTATCGATTTTATGACTAGGAATGCAGGCCCCTCGTCCTTGTACGCTACCGCCTCAGCTTACAGACCGGAACTCAGAAACAGGCGGCCCATCACAGCCACAGAGAGGAAGAATGTCGGAACGACAAGACCGAGGCTCGAAGCGCTCCCCACGAAGTAGCCGCGCAGGGGAGGATAGGCTACAATGCCCGCGTTGGGATCACGGCTACCGTTGGCGATGTAGTTGGGGCGGACTACGGTCGATGTCCAGGCAGACTCGATCGGCGCAAGAACCCAGTCGTACGATCCGAGGTTGCCCTGCTCGGGGCGGAAGTGCCCCCACAGCGTGCGCACCAGCCAGCCCTGCCTCAGGAGCTTGTCGTGCACTGCGTTGCGCGATTCCTCGGTGCCGTAGTCGTAGGTGCCGTTCTGGTAGATAAAAGTGGTCCGCCCCTCCGACGGCTTGGTATAGAAATCCCGCGAGTGATGGACCTCTGCAGGCCGCGCTCGACGTCAGGGAGAATACAGAGAGGAATGGACAGGGGAAGCAGAGGGAGAGAGATACAGGGGAAGGGGAAGAGGACGGGAGGGAGTGTGCGTCTTACTGATGGGGCCATAGGCGCGATCGTCGAGGAAGAAGTCGTCGCACTCATCAGGCAACGGCTGGGTCGGGCAGATAATCTCCTCGCGGCGAGCTGACGTCTTCTTCAGGGCAATCTTCGTCGTCGTGTCGTTGAGCTGGCGGCAGTCGCACAGGATCTGCTGATTGACGTCCAGCGAGTCCGAGTTCCAGTTGCCAGCGTCGAAGGGCCCGTAGATGTAGTAGCACGAATACCACCAGCCGTCGGTCATAGCCGTGCCGTCTTGGACGCTGAACGGGGGCGGGATGGTGATGGTCGTGCGCGTGGTGTACGACTGCGGGGGGGTGCAGATGTCCAGCTGCGAGTTGACGCCAATGGAGATCTTGGGCTTGTACCGGGGGGACAGAGACGGGGCGCCGCGGACGGTGAAGTTGCCCACGGCATCCGGCATCAAGCCTGAGAAACCATGCTGGCCTTGTAGGGTATAGTTCGCGGCATCTCCGGCCCAATATGTGACCGCCTGGGCCAAGGGCCCGCGTGGAAGGAGTCCCAGGAAGACGGGAGCGAGGAGCACCAGGGCGGTTGGGGTGACCATGTTGAATTAACGAACTACTGAAGTAATTGCTGTCAAGGCTGCGTCTTCTGCTATTGCTAGTTACGGTTCTCGGAAGAGTGGGTGGCTAATTATGTAGAGCAACAGCAGAGAGCGCGGACAGAAGCAGAGCGATGAGGCGGAGGAGACCGAACGAATGAATACGAGAGCGTGCAGAGAGAAGAAGTGAAAAAGAGAAGGGGAGGAAAACAAACAGTTCTGGAACCTGGGGGGGTTTTGTTGTCGTTCTATAACCGCCATTCCCGCCAGAAGAGGAAGCTGCGTGCTCGTCGTCTGTGACTTCCCCGTCTGTTGCTTGCACCTTCAGACGATCTCATGCACCCTCGGGCGAAAGTGGAAGAAGGAGCATATCTCACGCGGCGGCGGAGAATGCCGCCTGCCAAATGTAGAGTACAAACGTGAAAGCACCGGGCCAGCACGAAAATGCAAGGTGAGGCCCCAGCGGGCATCGCAAGATGCTCCCAGAAGATCCTCATATTAAGCCGGCGCCGCGAACACTCCGCCATATAGCCAAGGACCTAAATTGAGGCCCCAAGCCTCGGCGATGGTGTACTGTCCGTGGGAAACTTAATGATGCCCTGGAGTGGTGGCTGGGTGACGGAAAACTTCGCCGACCCAGATCTGGTCAGCATTTTGGGGGGGCGGCTATGGATGATTAGGCAGCCTGAGAGTGTTGTCTATTTAGACCCTGTGAGTTGCGTGGTGTATCGTCTCAGTACTTTCCGGTAGAGCTTCGACTCGATGCAGAGGACCAGCCCCTGCGCGATGGTGGCCAGGGTCTACGGGTAAGTTAGCAATAAAAGCTCTATCCTAAGTTCGAGACGAAGTATGTAACGTGGTGATAGTAGGACTATAATGGCACAGCAAAAACAAGACAAGTAGTGAGTGGGACATCGGTTACAAGTCCTAAGGGAGGCACAAATACCTTTCAGCATCAGCTATCAATTACCGGATCATGATTTCTGGAAGACCTTTCCTCGATCCTATTCCTACTCGTGTCACCCGAAGCTGGAACGTAAGAAGTCAATGTAGTAGGATAATACATCAATCGTATCCTCCTATTCGTTCGGACCCACCACGCAAAAAGGCGTTAGCCGCTACGGTATCACGATTAGGAGTAGGATAAGAGCATAAGGTGATTCGATGCTTGCTGGCTATGCCGAAGTGACTTGGTCCTTGTGCTTGGTCGGACCTTGTTTATTAATCCTCACCCGAATAGACATCGGGAGCAGGACTTGAGGCGGGCGCCTTCGGTGGTGCGAATGACAAGTTGTGTTGGTTGCACGAAGTACCTCGCAGCTCGGCCCGTCTCGACATCTGCAATGCCAGCTTAATAATTGCGGCGTACCAACTCGTAGGACTCGCGGTTTATGCCTGGGAGGGTCGACTCCGGGCACCTCATAAGTGCGTTATTACGCCGTGAAGGCACTCGGACTGGGCATATGTCGAAACCGGGATCGACAGCTCTACAACGGGACCGTTGCGAACCCCCACAATCACTTTGGCGTAGCGGCCACCGTCATTTGGTGAAGATATCACGTCAGGTCTAAACAGAGACTCGTTTATTCGAGCGAAAGAAAGGCGATGGGGATTGCCTACCTCCTCAAGAATGCTATCTCCTTCTCCCGGCCGTGCCCCTACTAAGCGCTAAACATCAGCAAGAACACTGCGGATCTTAGACGAGAAGAGACGTCGTCGCATGACCCTCCCTCCCACCTCTAGATCTCCCCCTATATCTGACGTGGTGGCTGGGGGGATGGAGGAATTTCGCGCGGGATTTCCGCTCAAGCGTCTACAGCCCGCGCTGATCCATGGCAGCGTTGCCTGCCTCGTGGCCAATCGATTGAGCTCATGGCATTCTTCGCCTGTCCCCAGGACGCCACAGGCTGCCGGAGAGTACCGAGATGAGATGGACACCGAGCAGCGCACGGTTCGCAAAGACCAAGAGGCTATCCCGAACGCGTCGGGCGCTGCAACACGGTGAGGTCACGACTCCCAGGCGCGGACGCGCGGGAGGGGGAACTTCGAGCGATCCTTGCCTGGCCAGGCTGTGGCCGGGCTGGACTTGGCTTGCCGTACCGCCTCTCCTGTCGCTGCTCTAATTCGGTCAAGGTGCGGGAGTGCCGGCGCGTCCGCTCCGGCGCAAACAGGGCGATGTTACTGATTGATACCTTAGTAATGTGTGCTCGCTTCGAAACGCAGAACATGGGCAGATAGCGTGACGTAAGGGACTTGCAAAACGCCGTCCATACCAAAACGGGACGCCTGGCGTGGGACCGCGGCCGGTTCTGGCTTTCAATAGCGTCGATGCGCTGGACAGGGAAGCTTCTGGGATGAAGCTGAGCCGGCTCTGAGTGGACGCATTACGGACAGCTTATGCAAGCGCCGCCCAGAACGGAATAGTGATAGTGTTGTTGTTGCTGCTGCCCGTGGAAATTGTTGTTCCAGCAGCTGCGAATATCGGATGTGGCTTGTATCAATATTACTCTACGCAAGGGGGGGGGGGGAACGGCGTGCAGACGCTGCTGCGTAGCTGCAGCAGGGAGTGACGAGGGGCAGGAGCGCCAAAAGCGGCTGTCCGCCCTGGCCTGTTGTGCGCCCTCGTCATCTCAACCGTTGGGCAAACAGAGCAGGAGCAGGCCGCCTGCAAGCCACCTGCAGGAACCGGGAGTACCTGGAGCGGAGAGCAAGCCACGCGTGTCACTTCATCTGAGCTGCATCGCGCCGCATTCCACGCAGTCCGTCCAGGCGCGTTCAACGGCCGTAATGGGAAACGAAACCAGGGGGGCCGGCGAGAAGAGCCCACTGATCGCAGAACAGAGGGGATGCGTTTGCTCCAGCTTATCGGCTGCGCGCATTTTTGTTCGTGCCTGAAAGCAAATATTGGTTGGCAGTGTGCTGGGTGTTGGTGGTCGATTTTGCTGCAGCTGAAAGAGAAGAAAATTGCAAGGGGCAAGGCAGGACGGCGGAAAGAAAACAGACCAGCAGCCGACATGGGACCCGCCATGGATGGGCCCAACATGCTCAGGCGGTCTAGAACGCCTGAGCCAAAAATCCAGGAACAGTGCCGACGGCTGGGGAATGCCTTGGCAGCTAATCGATTTATTTGTGCCACCTGCCCCAACCCGGGAAATGGGGGCGAGCGGTCAGGGGAGGGGTGACGAAGAGGGCCTGCGAGGTCCAAGCGACCTACCTAGGAAAGGAGTACAGCGGAGCAAGTGCCAGTACAGAGGCATAGGTACAGGGTGCAGCGAGCACTGACAGGTGTTACAGCACCATTACACCCCGCCAAAGTGCGACCGCGCGCAGCTGTCGTAGCTCATGTCCATCCATCTTCATCCCACATCCTCTCCATCCCGCCTTCTCTCCATCCCGCCTTCTTCCATCCCGCATCTTGCCCAGTCCCATCACTCCATGTTCTCACCATCCTATGTGCTTCGTCCCATGTCCTCGTCGTCCCACTTCGTACGCAATGGGGGCGCCTCATCGCCTCATTGTGACGGTCGGGGTTGCATGGGCGATCCAGCCCAGTCCTTGCCTATTCGGGAGCTCCCTTTGCCGCTTGGTTGGGCGAGCAGAGCGCGCTGAGCTCGTTTGGGCACAGGCTTGATTCCGTGGTCGTGCGTGGCTTTCGCCACGCCTATTTTCTCTGTTTTCTCTGTTTTCTCTGCCTTCTCCTCCCCGCCCAGGCAGGCAGCTAGGCCCGGCAGGAGGGGGAGGGCCACCCGGATCGGGACTGGCGGGGCTTCCAAGACTTCAGCCTCACAGTTCCGGCTTCGATAGTCTGGGACGCGGCGCGGGTTTAATTATCAACTAGTGTCCCTGGCGACAAGGCCTGCAGGGGGTCTAGCCAGTGGGAATCTTGTCGGGGGACCCACGGGCCGAGTCGGACCCGCTTGACAGCAACCAGCTGAAGGGACCACCGCTTGCGCTCTACCTGGAGTGGTGAGCCATAGTCGGGACTAGTGCACGCCAGAGTAGGCTGTATACCCGACTGAGTACTGAGGACTGGCACGGAGAGGAGAAGGGCGGGGAGGAGAAGGGTGGGGAGGAGAAGGGAGGAGAACGTAAGGAGAACCCAAGGAGGAGAACCCCGATGAGCACACCCCCCTACGGTAGCGCTCATAGGTGCCTGCGCACAGAACCGAGCTACGACGGATCGAGCACGCGAACGAAATATTGGAAGGCCTGCGTCGATGAATGTGGAAATGAACAGGCTCGGCATCATGGAAGCGCCCATGGCCGGCTTGCGGCTCAGCAGGTTCTGGCCCGGTCTGCCCCCCAGCTCGCCGGGTCGAGAGCTCGCGAAGCTTGCTGCTCTCCAGGGAGACCAGGTGCCGAGGAACTATATAGAGGCTCGAGGGAGCTCTGCCTCCCTCTCTCTCGATCCCTTCTCTCTCCAGCCGCTTTCAAGGACTGATCTCAAGTGAGGGTTCTCTTGCTCTCTTGCTCTCTTGTTGCACGACCAGACCAGCCTCTCG
This sequence comes from Barbatosphaeria neglecta, assembly GCA_022813145.1. Classification (NCBI taxonomy): domain Eukaryota; kingdom Fungi; phylum Ascomycota; class Sordariomycetes; order Barbatosphaeriales; family Barbatosphaeriaceae; genus Barbatosphaeria; species Barbatosphaeria neglecta. The sequence goes on along the minus strand of JAKLNC010000114.1, from coordinate 80,511 downwards.
TTCGACTTGCTGCTCGGTTCAAGCATAGACCCGGTAGTACTCTCAGCAGTGCTCCAGTCCTCCCGCAAAGATGCGTGCCTATCACCTTGCCCCCCTTGCCGGGCTCTTCGGAGCGTCCACCGTCATGGCCGCCTGCGGCGACAACTGCGCCCGCGCCTTCAAGAACAGCAACGTCCTGCAGTCCGCCATTGCCTTCTGTGGCGCCTTCGACAACGGCGTCTATACCGCGCCCCTGCCCGCCTTCGCCACGCCCTGCAGTGCCCAGCCGTCCAGGATCTCCACCGCCTGTGCTTGCGTCGTCCCCAGCGTGCCTCCGCCGCCCCCCTCGGTCGTGGTCACCATCACCAACACGCGCACCGTGTCCCAGACTATCACCGACACGAAGACCGACTCGGCGACGGTCACTAATAGTACGCTTTCCTCCCCGGCCCTTGTTATGTGGCCTTCTCGCTAACAACAGACGCAGCCGCGACCAACACCCAAACCGACACCAACACGGTCACGGACACCAAGACCGATTCCGCCACCGTCACGAAAACGTCTAGTAAGCCGTCTCCAGCCTCCATAGATGTAGAAAAGGGTAGACTCGGCGCTAACAAGAGACCCCAGCCGACATCGAGTCCGCGACCCTCACCAACACTGAGACGGATTCTGCCACCATCACCCTCTCCTCCACGGAGACAGACTCTGCTACGGTCACCAACACAGAGACGGACTCGGCAACTATCACCCTGACTGAGACCGACTCTGCCACGATCACCGTCTCCTCCACGCTGACGAACACGGAGACGGACTCGGCCACCATCACTCTGACCGAGACCGACTCGGCCACCATCACCCTCTCTTCCACCGTCACGAACACGGAGACTGATTCTGCCACCATCACGCTCACCGAAACGGACTCTGCTACTATCACCTTGACGGAGACCGACTCTGCTACCATTACTCTCTCCTCCACCATCACCAACACCGAGACCGACTCGGCCACCATCACCCTTACCGAAACCGACTCCGCCACCATTACCCTCTCCTCCACCATCACCAACACCGAGACGGACTCTGCTACTATCACCAACAGTAAGAAATCCAGCCTGGGGATAACCCCAACCCAGTGATCCTGCCTCTGCCCGTGGGGACAACAAGGACTGACTCGAGAACTATCAGCCGAGACCGACTCTGCTACCGTTACCAACAGTAAGAATTCAGCCTAGAGAAGACCGCCAGCGCTGTATGCGGCTATGAAGGAACAAACTAACCTCACAACTATTAGCCGAGACCGACTCTGCCACGATCACGAACACTCAGACCGACTCCGCCACAGTCACGGCGACGGAGACTGACTCTGCCACGATCACGAACACTCAGACCGATTCTGCTACCGTTACGGTGACGGAGACCGATTCCGCTACCATCACCAACAGTAAGTAATACAACTAATCGAACACCTTGACTCTATACATGAATCGAGGGCGAACAAGGACTAACTCGAGAACCACTAGCCGAGACCGACTCTGCCACGATCACTGCAACGGAGACCGACTCTGCCACGATTACCAACAGTAAGTTAGACAGCTTGTGGGGACCCTGGCCCATTCTTCCGCATGCTCCTATGAAGCAACAAGGGCTAACCTCGAGACTGCTAGCCGAGACCGACTCCGCGACCATCACTATCTCCTCCACCACGACTGGCACGGAGACGGACTCTGCCACTATCACCAACAGTAAGTGATTCCGCCTGCGGAGAGCCTTCACTCTCTTCTTTTGTGAGGCGACCAGTACTAACTCGAGGATCCTCAGCCGAGACCGATTCCGCAACGATCACGGCGACGGAGACCGACTCTGCCACCATTACGGCGACGGAAACTGACTCCGCTACCATCACGGCGACCGAGACCGACTCTGCTACCATCACCGCGACCGAGACTGACTCTGCTACTATTACCAACAGTAAGTGATACCACCGGAGGCGAAACCTCGACCCCTAGCTGTTCGACAGGTTGACTGTGAGGCAACGAGGACTAACCCAATGACTTACCAGCCGAGACCGACTCCGCCACTATCACCGTCACTAGCACGGACATTGAGTCGGCGACGATCACCAGCACGTCTGTCGTCGTGTACGTGAATCCCAGATAATCTCCCCTCCAGTTCTCTGAAAGACAACGCTGACCCTACCCACCCCTACTACAGTCAGACGACCGCCTGCAATTCGCTGGTCAACCCGGGCTTCGAGAACGGCCTGAGCGGCTGGACCTTCACGAACGGTGTGACTGATGTCAGCACCAATAACGCGCTCCAGGGTAGCCACGTGGCCAACTTCGCTCAGCGCCAGACCAACCGTATCAGCCAGCCCTTCAAGGTGTGCCCAGGCCAGACCCAGGTGACGGCCTTCGCCTACTTCCTGTCCAGCAGCAGCGTTCGCCACTGCACGGCCACGCTCTGCGTTGCCAACTCGCTCAACACGGGCGCCACGGTCAAGTGCGCCACCAGCAGCACCTTCGGCACCAGCTGGACTCCGCTCAACACCGGCGACTACATCGTTAACGGCGCCTCTACCCTCTACGTCACCATCTCCCTGGCTTGCACCGACCAAAGCGGCAGCTCCGACCCCAGCGCCCAGGTCGACTGGGTCACCATCGGCTAATAAGCATCTGCCTAGGTACCTGCTAGATAGTATTGTTATCTAACAGGAAGTACTTCTGCCGACGGGCGGCCCATTGGCATCCTTAGCTTAATTTTTCTACTACTACTTCTTTTTTCCTCTTCTCTACTGGCGTTTTTATGTACGTTCGTTGTATGATGAAGCGGACATGGTATTCAGGTTGGGATTAATAGTTGACGCGGGCTGATGTCGATCACGAGGGGGGGGAAGGCGGGGGGGTAACGGAAAGGCGAGAAGTGTGTTTCTTCAAGGCTATTGTCGTCACTAAACTTCATGTGTATATGTTGTAATGCCTCCCGAATCTTGCCCTCACGGCCCCCAACTTTCCCGCCGCTTTAGCGGGCGCTAAACTGGGGGGCACCCAGGGGGCACATGATGCCGCACGTTAGGATTTCATAAAATGCCGGAAAAGCTCCCTGGCGATTCTGCGACTCCCTCATCATGCCTTCCAAGTCAATTTTGTCTCCTTTGCGCTTACTGGCTTACATCCGTTTCCTCATGCCCAGACCTTCGTTCGTGCTGCTCCGAATTCCACTGTTAGCAGTTCCCCTAGCATAAGTACCTCACCCCTTTCCTCCTCTTCTTCTTCCCCTATCATGCTAAGTTATTAGAAATGCTCGAGGCAAGGTTTGTGGAGGCAAAGAGGAGGTCTACGAAGGAGGATGGGTACCTTGACGACATTGATACCGTCAACGCCAACCTATTGTGCCTTGGAGTGTCTTAGAATTCATCAGACACAGCTAGACTTATAGTCTTAGCAAGTCGCCCTCTATTTTACAAGGCATTCTCTTAGACTAAACTGGCATGGAGAATAGGTTCCAAACAGCGCATCCCGACACAACTCTTCATTGATTGCAGACTCTTAAGCTCTTTGTCGAATTTACAGGCACGTCTACCCCAGGTATCCTCAACCTAAACGGAAAGGCGACCGTGCAGACCGCAAGGGTCCTCTTTCGGCGGTTCGCTTCCGGCTGGAATCTACAGAATCCTACACCTATGATCTCCAGTGACACTACCGACTCGATTACCAATGTATGTTTAGTGGACACTATCCCGTTGCAGCTGTTCCTCCTGCTAAGTAGAAGTACACTAAAATGACTATAAAGAAGAAGATTGGCTTGTTAGAGCTCTAGTCCTGACCGAGTAGCTGACCCGATATCTGCGGGACTAATGCTGCTCGTCGCATTGAGAGACAGCCAACCAGAATTGCGCTGCAGTTTAAATAGAGACCTTGCCAAAGGAATGCACGACAAACCGACACAAAGGTGGCCATTATCTCTACAACAACCATTTGACGGGTGCTGACAATTTGAATGGAGCCTAGTATACACATCTTGTATGAACATGTGCCCGACCGACTCCTCGTTGTTTAACTCCACTGTGTTTGTGCTTGTTATGGTCATTGCGGCTGGAGCTCGTAAGAAATATAAAACTACCGACCAGGTCTTGGCTGTCACCCGGCCAGAAGCGGACGCTAGTGGGAGCTCGAATGGGAAGCCGGGGTACTTGACCTGCCCGTCTTCTAGAAATCTCAGCGGACAGGAGAAGAGTCGGACGGGCTCCTCCTTTAATATCTAGCTCCAAAAGCTATCAGGACGAGCCGGGATGCAAGAACCTGTACACGTTCATGCAGGCCACCGTGAGGCCATGAACAAGGCCACCGGTAAGCCTTTTCCCATCCTCGGGTTTGGGCTAGCTGACTTTGGGCCTAGAAAACGGGTACTCAAACGATGGAATTCTCACATTCGCCGCGCAGCCTCATCAAGTAACTCGTGTGAAGGACTATGTAGGCTCCGTGAGTCCATGCTCCACCTGATGGAACACCCCCTATCTGGAACGCCTGCTGGGCACGTGCTAACCTACACCGCCTTTCTATAAATTTCATTTTTTCCTCTACCCCCCCTCCCCCAAAAACTATAACTCAAACCTCTTATTTTGAATTCCTTACCTTCATGAAGTCATATATTGAAGAGGACCTCCAGGCAGCCATCTCAGCCACCAAAAACAGCAAGTCCATTCAAAAAGCGGCCCTCACATGGGGGATCCCCCTACCACCCTTTACAACCGCCTTTGAAGCTGCAAGTTATAAACCCAGACTCAACCCCTTCCCAAAGGCTATCTCCAAGCCAAGAAATGCACCTAGTCGCATGCCCAAATCAAGGAGTTTGCTCATGTAACGAGATTCGCGGTGTGGTTAGGCGTATCAATAGGGCTGCGTTGAACGAAGACTAAACCTTAGGCAAGAGAAGAAGAATAAACAAGTCAATCCCGAATCGCCCTTGAGCTGATATGGTCTCAGTAGCAAGATCCACGCCCCGTGATTTCTTCTAACGTAAGCAGCTAAACCCTATCATTCCTCCTGCTTGCATCCCTGCCCCATTCTAAGCCCAATAACACATACGAGCCTTAATTCTAGGTTTGTGGACATTGGAGCTGTAATAATTAGGGGGGAAAGAAATCTAGCCTAGAAGATTCGGAAGAAGAAAAAGGCCAGGAGGACGAAGTTTCATGCATAGTAATTGAAGGGTGAGGTAGTGATGGGTAGAAGGGGTGTTCGGTTCGAACATTTGTTCCAGATGGGGGGGTGTTCTATTGAGTTGGGCACGGACTTGTGAGGTAGGTACAAGTAGAGACGCCTCCCCAATCCACCCTTTCAAGACGAGCACTTCCCCATCAAACGGCCCTCACAGGTATAGCGCCTCCAAGACAGCGATCCCGATCCCGCTGTCCACGCGTATTCGCTCTGCAAGGAGAATACTATGGGATTGCCCACGTGATCATGGACTACAAAGACGGCCGGACGCTTCAGGACATTGGACTGGACAAAATCCAGACAAACAAAAGGCGCACCTCTTCGACTAGGTGGCTGACGTGCTTTTGCAGCTTCGAAAGCAGAAATACTTGCGCATAGGATCGCTGTCGCTCAAAACGCTCGTCGTGGCCAATCGGCCTCTGTCCAGTGAGGCCAACGGCCAAGAAATGGAGGGCCTGGACGTATCGGGCATATGGAGGCCAGGGAGGGAGTATGAATTAGCACGCGGCTACTGTGGTTCGGCCGTAGGCATTGCTATGAATGATTTTGCCAAGGGTCGGTACGCTGTCTACGGCCAGGGTGATGCCAAGGAGATGCTCTATTTCCTAGAATGGTTCCGGGGCCTCCTGTCAACGTGGCTCGATCCGGAGCTTGACGAAGGGTTCGTCCTCGCTCACGGGGACTTCAGGCCCACTAACTTGCTAGTGCATCCCGAGTCCCTCGACCTCGTCACCGTGCTGGACTAGGAGTGGAGCGGCGTAGTCCCGCTGCAGATGTTCACGCCTTCGCTGTGGCTGACCTGGCGCGAGCTCGGTTGGCTCTGCGGGAGCGGATGGTATGATGGACATATCATGGAGATGGAGTCTTTTGTGGACCACGTAGCTCTCCGCGAAGCAGCCTTGACATTGGCTGACACCGAGGCTCTATCGTTGTCAAGGGATGGGTTGCGAAGCGTCAGGAGGAGCGCATTGTCTGGAGCGAGAATGGCGGGTTGGAGAAATTGCGTTCCAGCACTTCGGCGTAATAGGGCTTATCTTATAATATCCTGCGGCGCCGTTTTCCAAAGTGCCTAGGTAAGTACCGCAGTAGGTGGGCATGGCGATACCGTTGAGGGCTGGGGCCATGATGAACACTAACAGCCCAGGGGAGGAGTTGGTAAGAGGGCAGGCCAGATTCCAGGTAAGGAGCCAATGAAAACAAGATTCACACCGGCATTGTGTAATTCCCTTCCACCACGCTTTATATTGTACAATTGGCATTGATGCAAGTCTCTGGATGTGAGGCTGGTATGGATTTTTGCACGCCCGGATAAGAATACCGAATGCCGCCGCTGCACTACTGCGGGCTTCTCTAAACAAGCACCGCTATGACCACAGACTCACTCCTACAAGAGTAAGGACATATATGGGCATCAATAGACAAACGAGGAACGGCACTATCTCTTCTCTATTTCCCTTTTCCCTTTACCCTGACGGCAATGGGCCGGTGGTCCCACGACGTGTGCCCCTTTGTTCGAATTAGGGAATGAACAAGACCTTGTCAGAATAGAAACATCACAGCTCCTCGTTCTCGTCCTCTGCATCTGTGTAGTACGCGAAGTCGGTAGGGACGGGGGCCTCCTCATCGCCTTCGTTGTCCTCGTCCACGGCCGTGAGAACACCAGCGGCCGCCGCGGCACCCTCGCCGTGGCCCCCTCGGGCCGGCGTGACCGATGACTGCGGAACGCTGGCACGCGCCTGCCTCAGGAGCTCAGCGAAGGGGCCACCGCGGGCACCTGCTTGGTCAAAGAGGTCGCTGAGATTGACGTTGGCACCATCCGAACGGCCCAGTGCCTGTGCGAGAGAGGTCTGGCCACCAGAACGGCCACCGCCGGCCGCGCCGGTAGTAGCTCCCGCGACGGGGGCCTTCTCGGTCGTTGCTTTCTTGATCTTCTCCTCGATAAGAGACTTGGCCTCGTCGGGCTGCGTGTCGTGGAGAAGCAGAGGGCCGCCGGTGGGCTAGAAATTGAGCACACAACATGGTCAGCAAAAACACAACTAGATCCCAATTGAAAAGCGAAACGATCGGGAGCTTTTTGCCCGTATCTTGAACCTTACTTTCTTGACAGGCTTGTATCGCCCAGCCGGGAAGCTGATATATTTGAGCTGGCCAGGCAGCACGCGAGACATGTTTTCGATGTCGAAGCCGACCTTCTCCTTATCCGCCTTTTTCTTCGACTCCGACGTCGGCGTGCCGTCCTTCTCCGTAAACGCAATCGCACCTTCTTCACCCTCTTTCTCCTTGGCATCCTCTGCGCCCTTGTTCGCCTTCTCGTCGTCGATATCCATCTTGTCGATGGCACCAGCACCACCGCTGCTGCTACCTCCCGCAGACGGTCCGGTAGTCTTGTTCACAGTAGGGGTTGAATCGATGTCCATGCTCTCCCTGCGCGCCGCTCGTTCCTTCTTCTGGGCACGGCGCCTCGCCTGGGCGGTAGTCGACAGGATAGCTGTGGCTATCAACGCCGGACCCTCCTCGGCCTTCGTTTCCTGCTCCGGCTGGTAGTCGAATAGGCTCTGGCGCGCGGCGCAGTGGAACTTGAAACTAGGGATCTCCAGGTCGTGGTCGAGCCCGATGACGGACGTCGGGCTGAAACTCAAGGAGAGGAAGTGGGTAAAGGGGAACCAGTACCAGTACTGCGTGAACACGGCCATGCCCACGATGCCAGCCATGTTCAGATTTCCCGTCTGCGTCTGCAAGCCAATGGTGCAGTTACGCCCGCCGGCGTCGATGATGCCAAGAGCGAGAGCCGCACCAAACTTGGTCATGGCGTCCTCATGCCTATCTCCGACAATCTTCTTCAGCGTCTTACGGATGGAGGCTACCTTGGGATTCATGGCCTCGTTCTGCTGAACCATGATCATAGCCAGCGCGATCAGTGCGCCCTGCCGGACGAAGTCGGTCGGGTCCTTCATCATGGGCTCCAGCAGGTCGATCGCCTCGTCCAAGCCAGTACCCGCACACGAGATACCCAGGGCCATAGCCGAGCCGTAGCGGACGTGGGGATTGTATGACTCGGAGAGCAGCTCAACCATGCGGGGTACGCTGCCCGGCTTGCGGAACAGGATAAAGCCAAGGCTCATGACGGCAATGCGGCGGACATCATCGTTGACGTCGCTGACGGCAACGTGGAGCAGCTTCCGGATGGCCTTGTTGCTGCCGGTGCCGCAGTAGGCCAGAGCAACGGTGAGGATGCCGCCGTACCGGAGAGTCGGGTCGGGATCGCTGAGAAGGCCCTCAATCATAACGTCGGCCCCCTCCTGCCGCCCGTACATGATCAGGGCCATACCCAGGGCGCAGCCACGCACGATCTTCTCGTGCGTGGTCTCATGGGCGTAGGTCATCATGGCCTGCAGGGCGCTGGTGTTACCCGTCCCCAGCATGATGAGACCCATAGCGAGGCCGGCCGCTTCGCCATTGAGTGCCGAGTCGGCGTACAGTGTTTCCTTGATGCTCTCGAAGATGGCCTCGTCGCCGGTCGCCATACCGGCGATGCCGAGACCGAGAGCGCCACCGTGCAAAATGACCTCCTCCTCGGCAAACTGGAACATCTTGCGCAGGTATGGTAGCGCGTCGGCGCCGTGGTTGGCGTGGATGAGGCCATAGGCATACAGCGCGCCGCCCTGGCTGAACGCGGAGCCTGAGCTGACGCCGCCTTGCCGTGGCAGGTATGGTTCCAGCAGCTTTCTCGACTGAGAAAGGTTGCCCTTGTGGATAACTCCGAGAGCAGCTGTGGCGGTAAATTTGGACCAGTTCACGGCCTTGCCGAGCCATTCCAGGTTATCCCTGAAGAACTTATCATGAGTTGTGCCGGCATTCATGAAGGCGTTGCAGAAAGTGACGGCATTGTGGAAGATGGAGTTCCGACCGTCGAGGCTGTCGCGCACTTTGTTGAGGATGCTGAGATCCGTATGGTTGTTGCGATAAAGGAACTCGAGATTCAGCTTGATGGTCGTGCTGCCGTTCAGGATGAGTCGGATGTTCTTGTAGGCCTTGGCCAGCTCCGGCGGTGTGTCGTCTTCGACCAATTCCGCATCCGCGTCCTTCAGCAGTGGCTCGCTCTCAGCCGCCTCAGTTTCATTGGCGGCGGACGATTCCGGCTGCTTCGGCGGCTCGCCCGAGGGAAGCGACTTGATCACCTTGCCGAGGAACTCCTGCGTCCCATTGTCATACAGATCAAACGCGATCTGATACGCACTCGCAATGGAGTCGCGGGCGCCGTTGGTAACCAACTTCCGCAACATGGTCGAGGCCTCCTCGTCGGCATTCAGATAGACCACGCATCGCGCGATAGCGAAGTAGTCCGGATTGGGGATATCGTTCAGGAGGTCGAGGATAAGGCGCAGGATCTCGGTGCGTAGGCTCCTCTCCTGCACGACGTCCATACAGATGCCCAGCACATACTCCATGAGTTCCTCGGCGGGCCCCTGGCCGGCGTCCTGAGACTTACCCTTGGATGCCTTCTCATCGTCGCTGGCACGCTTAATGGCGCGGCGCAGGACGGCTAGGTTCTTCGCTTCAACGGCAATGCCCACGACCTGCCTGTATTTTCCGCTCTTCAGGCAGCTCTCGAACAAGCGCTCGATGACACGCTCCAGCGCAGCCTGCGTCGGCTGATCGGGGGTCTGCACGACAGACCCAGACCGGCCTTGCTTGCTCGTGGCGGGCTGGAAGGTGGGGTCGAGGATGGTGTTATCAGTGGCGACGCGCGAGAGGAGAGACTTGGACGGCAGAGTGGACTGGGAGAAAGGAGTGGTTGGAGAGGTGAGGACGGCGCCGTCCGCACCGCCGGTCGCGAAGGTGGTCTCCAGAGCAGGCAGGCTGGTGTCAGCGTCGGCCTGCTTGGCCGGGCGGTGCTTCAGGGCCCAGCCGCCAATATACTGGTCGACGCACTTAGAGACGATGGTCTCTTCGAACTCGCCCGGGTTGTCCAGCTTGAAGAGCTCCCCAGCGGCCAGGGCAAACGTCATGCTCTCGTTGTAGGCCTGAAGGTGATAGTACACCTTGGCGAGGACCAGGGCGGCAAGCTGACGCTCGGGGAAGCGCTCATCTTCATACAAGGCCTCACTATACGATGATAAAATCGAAGAATAACCGCAAGTTAGCCCAGACCCCGGCGCGACGCAAACCTGGAGAAGAGGAAGGAAGGACTATAGATTTTTGGTTTCTCGTACATCTGGCTCAGGGCGCTCGCCACCTCCGTCCAAACGGTGTCGATATCTTCGTTTAGGGTGTTGAGGGCGAAGACCTTGAGCTCGGGCTCCTCGTCGGCCAGGAAGCCCAAAACGCCCGTCGCCGTGACAAGACCGGGCATGTTTGCGGAGAATTGCGACCAGGGACGAAACGGAGCAGGAGGGCTGTGTTCCGGTGCGCACACGCAGGGTCAATAAAAGAAAAAAATCTAGATATTTCAAATTGCGCGCACTGTCGGCAGGAGCAAAGGCTGGGTAGGAAGTTCGGAAAGGAGAAACAGAGAGGGTGAGAGAAACGGACCAAAAACGCGGCGGCGACTCGCAGTCGGGGGTCCACGTCAGGCACAGAGCGACAGCTTCTGCCTTGCGCCGGCTGGAGCTGTTAGCGTCCGACAGCAAGTGGATCCAGACACGCGACGCACGTGCCAACGTTGGCCGGTGATTTCTGTCGGCCCGGCAGCAGCCCTTTTAGATTTATCGCCGGGTGGCAGGCCGCGCGCTTACCTAAGTAATGATCATCGGTCGCGCTCGATTGTTGCTCATTGCAGCGAACGGCCACCTCTCTCTCTTGGTACCTTATTAGGTGGTGTCTATTAGCCCGTATAGACTACCTATACCTACCTACCTAGGTACACTTAATTTTACAGGGCGTTCTAGGCGACGCTCTGCGACTCTGTCTGTACCCCGTCGCACGGGCTGTGCCCCTCGAAACTCGCCGCACGGCGAACTAGCACACGCAACCTGACAGGGAAAGGACGAGTACTTTGCTTACTGTCTTACTCAGGGAGCGCCTTTCTAGCGAGGTGGATGATGTTGGCGATCCTACTTGAGCACTGACGACACGGGGTCTACAGACTGTAGTCCACTAGGTATAATAGCACCCTTCTCGCGCCCTGCAACTCTGGCCGCGCGACAAGAGCCCTCCAGACTTCCGTCTTCATCCTATAGGTACCTGCGTGCCTACCTCCCCGCGTACTAGGTACCTACTCCGCACCCGCCAGACAGGCACCTCTAGGCAAGCATAGTGCACCTCCACCGAAGAAACGCCCAATTTTTATTGCTTTTTGTTTTTTTTTTCCATCCCCATCCCCAACTTCCCAGCCCGCCAGTTGCCTGAATCGCCAATGTCAGCGCGGATAGGGCATATCTAGCGATAGCATAGCGCCACTTCATTGCGCATGTACTCAATTGCCATCCGTTCTTTTTCGTCTCGCTCCCTCGACCGCGGTCAGAAGCAGCTCGCGCCGTACCGTCCGTTTTCCTGATATCGCGTGCTCGAACTGGGGAGACCTGGTAGAATGCCCGCCATCTGGACGAGGTGACGCACATCAGTCCGTTTGCATACGCATCCGCATCCGCGGCCCAAACGAATAGACGACGACAGCGCCAGGCGCGCCCCAGATCCGCGTCCGCGCCCATACTCACCCAGGCCATTCCCGTATCGCCCTGCCCTCTGCGTCGAAGTTTGCTTTGCGCGCCCTCCGTCTTCTATCCTAGGCCTGTCGATACTCGAGCGCCTCTCCGCCCCGATGTTCCTCTGGCTCGAGGTGGCTGGCTGAACGCGGAGGATCTTGAAGCGCCGCAGCACAGCCATCGGCCGTCTACACTACTGCCCCACGCCTTTCCAGATCGCACATGCGCCAGCGCCCGCACCAGCACCCCGACTAGCACACAATCGCGACTATGGACCTTCGGTCGATGTTGAACACCTCCGACGGCGGTACGCCTGCGGCGACGGCGGGGGCTCGGCCGCCGCCGCCGCCGCCGCCGCCGCCATCAGGAATAGGAATAGGACCACCCGCGTCGCCAGCGTCCCAGGCTCAAGCTCAAGCTCACGCTCACGCGCAAGCTCAAGCTCAAGCTCACGCACAAGCTCAAGCCCAGCACGTTCAAGTCCAGCACGCTCAAGCTCAGCACGCTCAGGCTCAACACGCTCAAGCCCAAGCTTCCGGTCCTCATCCACTCTCTCACCCCTCCGTGGGCAGGCCATTGCAGGCACTCCAACCACATCCGCCACCTCCCACCACGCCCACCCAGACTATCCCACCTCAGTCATTCCGCGACTATAGCAAATCTACCCATGCCTCGCCCGGGCGTCCCGTTGCCGAATATGCGCTCCAGCAGCCGCCCGGCGGCGTGTTCGCGTCGCCTCCTCCGTATCCACATCCGGGTCCCGCCTACGGGGGGCGGCCGGCGCCTCCGCCGTTACAGCCGCTCACAGGCACTGATCTGCGGTCGCCGAGCAGCGGAACCATTGGGGGTCCGTCGCCATTTCGGCACACGCCCACGAGCTCCGTCAGCGCCGTGAGTGGAGGCTACCCGTTCCCTCCGGCGCCCGCCAGTCCTGTGCAACGGCACCAGTACCCGCCCCCTGGCGCGATGCCACTGCCCCCCAGAGAGAGCTTCTCCCAGCCCTCAGGCCCGGTGGGTATGACAGGCCCGCCGCCAGGCCCTCCCTCGTATATGCAGGGGCCGTCGTTGCCACAGACACCGCCGGTCGGCACTCCCGGGGGCGCCCATCCGTATCTCCATCAACGCTCACAATCCACTCAGTCCACGCCCACTCCGACCTCCGCCCATAGCCAACACCAGTATGGCGCGCCGTACGCGCAGGTCAGCCCTATCCTCAACCATCACGCCCCCCCTCAACCCTACGAACCCGCTCGACAACACTCGCAGCCACCCACTCCGCTAGGGCCCCCTTTGTCCACTACGCAACAACAAAGACCGTCGATTTCCGAGGCGTATACCCAGCCATCCAGTCCGTATCAACAAAGAGTCTCTCTGCACGCAATGGCGTACCATCAAGGTGCCGTACAGGCATCGCCGCCGCCGCCTCCACCAGTTTCCATCTCGAGAATTCCCAGTGATTACGACAGATCCGCCGTCCAAGCGGTCTCGATCCCCGCCAACATCCCCGCCAACATCGTGACCGAAACCCAAGCCAACGAAGGTCTTCACAGAAGGTCGCAATCGCGAAGCGAGCGCGGCCGGAGCATTAGTGTGAGCCCCAAAACACGCGTACCTAGTCTGCCCAGCATCGCGGGACAGACAGCGATATCCATGGCCGACTCAAATCACCGCCACGCGCCTCCCGCCGCTGCAGCTGTGCCCGCAGTCCAAGAGAGCGAGCGGGACGTCGGCGCGGCCCCGGCGAAACGCAAGCTTGACGATCGCGACCTGAAGCAAGACGAGCTTGAACGACCCGGGCCTCCCAGGCCCGCACCGTTTGAGGCCGCTAACGGCGCCCACACCACACGCCTATCGTCTCTCGAGTCACGAACCCCGCGACCATCGACGTCTCCCGTGATCGAGCGCAAGAAGAAGACGAGATACAAAGAACCGCCGGTCTGGGCACGCGTGTATGACGGCTCCGGCAAATTGAACAGTCCCAATTTTGTCGTGCGCAAGGGAGGCCGTCCCCTGCATACCAACGGGATGGTGAAGAGCCGCCACGCTACTCCCGAGGCGGCTCTGTCGGGGCCAGCGCCAGCGCAGCCTCCGCCGCCCCAGCAGCAGCAGCAGCGAACTCCGCCCGGCTCCGAGCCTGCCCAGAGCCTGCGGGATAGCCCGGGCTCGCTGATCGGCTCGTGGGAGCCGTGCATCACCGGCAAAAAGCCACAGGAGGAGATCACGAGGAAGGTGGCAGATTGGCTCTACCATACCGTCGTCAACAGCTGGGCAACGGGGGAGATCCAAAGCCGCGGCATCCAGTTTGAAATCGAGGCCAAGCTCGGCATGCTGATCGATAAGCACACGGGCGGTCGAGTCTCGTTCCTGGCGGATTCGGAATGCATCATTCGTTCCACGTCCACAGTAGGGTTCAAGTCTAGCATGACTGAGGTTCGTCTCTTTCTTTGGTCTTTCTTTCCTTCCTTATTTCCTAGTGCATGCGTCCAGAACGACGGGAAGATGGGCCAAAACCTAACAAGAATGCTCTTCTAGACCCAGCATAAGTCGTTCAACGAATTACTCAACGACGAGGTGCGCGAAGCCAGCGACAAAAATCCGGCCAACGCTGGCAAGCTGAACCGGCGCGTGCCAATTCAATACAAGCATCGTCGCGAAGTCGACAAGTTTTACGAACTCACGTCCGAACTGCAGAAGCAGCTGCCCGCCTGCCTACATGCGCTCAAGAGCGACCCGTTCCCATTCAGCGTCCGGGTAACGTACGACCAAAAGAATGATAAGGAGCTTGCCAAGATTGTCAAGGTCCGCGTCGGGGATTTGAACATTCACTTCCCAGACTCACCCCTGGATTGTCGTATCAGTGTGAACCTGGAAATGGCTTGGGAAGGATCTATGGAGGAGCTGCAGCAAGCAGCTCTCGCTCGGTCTGGCGACAGGGAGAAAGAGAACCGTAACAAGGACCGCCTCAGCTATTCCCAGGGCCCGTACCAGATCGACTTGACACAAGTTACCACCTCGCCGAAGGCGCCTCCCGTAAGCGCTACCGTTTCCTTCGCTCTCTCCGTCGGCCCCTCTCCCTGCCGCCCCCTCTCCTCTCCCCCTCTCTCTGCTTCACCTCCTAGGAGAGACTTCCACAAAGAAAGCACACTTGCTGATTAAGCATGTGACCGCTAGAACATCGTGGTGGCGCCGAAAAAAGAGCACGAGCTCGAGATCGAACTCGCGTCAGGCCAACTTATCGAACAGGGCCGGCTCGCTGCCAACGGCCAGCCCAACGCATACCCCTTCCTTGTGGAAGGCTTCCTCGACAACGTGCGGCTGCTTGCTAGGAAGGCTCGCGAGTTCGAAGACCGGCAGGAATAGAGTAGGAACTAGCAAAATAGGCTTCAAAAGGCTAGGGTACTGCGGAGAGGCATGGTCGAAGGGCTATGGGACTGGGACAGTAGATGGTGATTCCTGGACGGCGTGTGGCGAGGAGGTACGGCCTCACAAGGTCCGAAGATCCAAGGTCCACGGGTCCCCTCGAAGGAGCCTCAAGAGTTCTACGGTTTTGTTGACATTATTTTCCCACTCTAGCATTAGCATTCCACCACACCTGTATTATCCTCATCCTGCTTTACCCCTTTTTCGTTTTCTTATCCCACCGACGCAAAGAGGAGGGGTCAGCCGAAGGCTCTAGGAAAGGCTCTCGGGTTTGGGAAATACCTCGTTCTTCACCTTGCCGCACGAGGGGTCAAGGTAATACGTCCTGCCTTGCCGGCTATACGTGCTTCAGTATTTTCCGTTTCGTTGCTGAAAATAAAATAAAGGGGGGGCGGGGGTGGGGGGGGATATTGCCATGTACGAGGTTCTTATGAATTTCTCCTTCTTTTTCATGTGTGTGTATCTTGGAAGTCTGGCTGTTGGAGAAGGGAACTGGGCGGACACTACGGCGATACTTTGGCGAAGGAGGGGGAACTTGCGGGTGCCAGGAGAATTGGATATATCGTTTAATAACAAGCTTGCCTTGCCTTCGTTTCTTCTCGTCTGTCATTTCGTCTTCTGTCAAATCGAGTCTAAGCGTTTGCGTGTCTAAGGACTGCTACTTCTGCCACCTACCCATTAACAAAAAGGGGTAAGTGTGCAGCGATTGGTTGAGGTAGGTCGTGGCAAGCACGTGATAGACAGATACGTATGCCTACCCAGACTTCAAGCAAGGGTTCGGCAGCTTCTCCACGTTACACAGCAGGGTCCGAGATAGGCACTTTTCTGAATAAGGCTGGCCGTTTGGGAAATCACACAAAAGACATAGACGATTAGTAAGTTATATACGTCCGTCGGTATAGGCACCAGCATTAAGGACTATATAATAGGTAGGATAGGAACCCGGACGGTTCCAGAGACGGGGGACGG
The DNA here is from genome assembly GCA_022813145.1 of Barbatosphaeria neglecta. Taxonomy (NCBI): domain Eukaryota; kingdom Fungi; phylum Ascomycota; class Sordariomycetes; order Barbatosphaeriales; family Barbatosphaeriaceae; genus Barbatosphaeria; species Barbatosphaeria neglecta. Next base: position 64,283 of record JAKLNC010000114.1, on the reverse strand, counting down.
ACGAGCGGTATTAATCCCATACTGGGCCCCGTTCTAAGGCAGGCACAAGTGCCGACTCGGAGCTGGCCAGCCGAACAGAATAGGCTCAACTTGCGACAACGCTAGCGTCGTCCGCCCAGGCCGCAGGGGGCGGGTTTTACTATCCGACGAAACAACCGTTCGGGGGTCGGGTTCCAGGATATACTGTACAGGTAGGTAATAGAGGGGGGGGTGATAAAAAGAGCCAGCGTGGGATGCGGCGTTACCCTCCTGTGCTCAAGTGCCGATTTTGTCGCCATTCCTCTTCCGCTCGACGTGCTGCCTGCACCCGCCATCCAACCCCCACCCCCGCTTCCCCCGCCTCTCGTCATCACCACCAGCTTGGATTTTGGAGACGGTCGACTCGAAGCTGAGGGTAGAGCTACCTAGGTACCTACCTGGGGTAAGCAAGTAAACAGGAGTACAAAGGGTACGGCAGGAGAGAAGGAGAGCAGCTCTCGCACCCAGTCTGTTGGAATTCCCTACCTAGCCCAGCCCTACCTACTTGTACCTTGATACGATCGCGATAGAGATCAGGATTATTAGTAATTTCCCTCAGGACTATGGCGAACACGCAGGGTAAATGGCGGGGATCGATTATAACATGGAGCGTCCTAGTCGCGTGTGTCTGCGTCGCTCTTCCCTTCTACTTCTCAGCCGCCCCTTTTTCGGTATGTCCACCCCCCTTCCCCCCTTCTCCCCTTCCACTCCCCTCCCTCCCGGGTCGTCCCACCCTCGCCCTTAACCCCGAAAGGACTCCTAGTATTTAGAAGAAGGGGGAGTTCCACTGCACTCACTCACACATACGCATAACAGCACACAACCCCGCCATTACCTCACTCTCCTTCTTCGCTGACGACTGACTCGCACACTTCACGCTTTGTTTCTTCGATCAGATCTTCCGAGGCTCCAAGCTTAGCAAAGCCATGTCTCCTCCCATCAAGGCCGTGGCCGTCGCCGGTGTACGTACTACTAACTCTCGTGAGAGGTCGTGTTCACGACGCTAGACGCTGACGATCATTGCAGGGAACCGGCACTCTGGGCAAGCACGTGGTGGAGCAGCTGGTCAAGGCCGGGTTCGCGGTGACGGTGCTGACGCGAGAGTCCTCGTCGAGCGCGGTTCCGGAGGGGGCGGCGGTCAAGAAGGCGGACTACGGCTCGGTGGAATCGCTAAAGGCGGCGCTAGAGGGGCAGGACGCGGTAGTCTCGACGCTGGGCACGCTGGCGGCGGGCGGGCAGCAGGGGCTGGTGGACGCGGCGGTAGCCGTGGGCGTGCGGCGCTTCATCCCGTCCGAGTTCGGCATCAACACGCGCAAGGCCCGCGACCAGCCGATCGGCAAGATCGTGGGGGGCAAGATCGGCCTCGTCGACAGCCTCATCGAGAAGGCCAAGGCCAACCCATCCTTCTCCTGGACGGGCATCTCCAACGGCCTGTTCTTTGATGCTGTATGCTTTCCCCCCCAATCTTTTTGTCTGATACGCAAGGAGCGTCCAACTGACGCAAAATCCTCCCCCCACAACAGGGCCTGCGCGGCGGTTACCAGGGCTTCGACCTGAAGAACAAGACGGCGACGATCTACGACTCGGGCAACGAGCCGTACCCGACCTCGAACCTGGACTTCATCGGGCGGGCGGTGGCGGGGGTGCTGCAGCACCCGGACGAGACGGCCAACCAGTACCTGGAGATCGCGGGCTTCACGCCGTCGCAGAACGAGGTGCTGCGCATCGTCGAGGAGGAGACGGGCGCGAAATGGACGGTCAAGCACGTCAGTACGGCGGACCTGCAGAAGACGGGCGAGGAGAAGCTGGCGCGTGGCGACTACAGCGCCTTCGTCGAGCTGCTGCGCGTCTACCTCCACCGTGACGGCATCGGCAACGCCCCCAAGCCCGGCCAGAGCGCCAACGCCCTTCTCGGCCTGCCCGCCGACGACCTCCGCGCCACCATCAAGGCCTGGCTGAGCGAGGCCGGCGCGGCGTGAGAAGCGTCCGAGAGGAGTTCTTCGTTCGTCGGATAGTCGATGTTTTGCGCTTGCTTGAGAAAAAAAAAACAATAAACGTAGTTCCTTCGATTATGCTTCCCTACTGGGCGCATTGGTCAATACGTACGATGCTTAGGGACTTTGCCGTGTGAAAAAGATTGCACGAGGAAAAGGTGATGAAGGAGGAAAAGAACGGCTGTTGAACCGCTGCCGTCTAGAACGAGTACATAGGTGCATCTACAAGAAAACGGATGACAAAACGTAGATCGTAATAGGTAAGTGCTGAGTAAAGACATCCATAATACCGAATAGGAAGCAGCGACCCGTTCGATGCTGGCAGGTCGCTGCTACCTGATCCAGTAAACCACAAGTAGCGGGTAATAGTGAAGATACAGTTCATCCCGGAAATGGGAAACCAGGTGCAGATCCAGGCAGAAGAAAGCAAGAATGCAGATCTAGGCGGAAGAAAGCGAGAACAACCTCCATTCGCCCAGATCCTGCCCACGCCGCGACAAGTACCAGACGGGCTCGTACCCTACACGGCGTGCCCCGTGTGGCCGATGCTCGTGTGGCTGATGCTATTGTCGTAGCTATCACCGCCATACGGGTTCTCGTCCGGCGGCTGCACCCTATTGGCCGCGCTCGCGGAGCTCTCGCCGTTGTTGTTGTTGTTAGTCTCGGTACTACCGTGGCGGAGCATCCTTGTCGGGGCAAGGTCCCCGTAGGTGCTGGATGTGTCGGAGCTCGTTGGGTGGGAAGTCCGGGGAGTAAACGATGACGGCGTCGTCGACATCGTGATTGTCTCGGGCTTGGCGGCGCCCTTGCCTTTATCGATGTTCTTTCCCTTCTCCGTGTCCGCGTCCTTGCCCTTGTTCGTTGGCCCGTTCGTGTCCGCTCCCTTAGCTGCCTTGGACGGCCAGGACAGAGTCTTGGGCCAGGAGACCGCCCGGAGACGCTCGGCCCCCGCCGCCAGGTACCTAGCCGGCCGGGACCGCATCCAGCGCTTGGCCAGGCGGGAGTTCATCAGGCGCTCGCCCAGCCGGAGCTTTCTCAGGCAATCCCGGAGAAAGAAGGAGACGATGAACCCGAAGACGAAGACGAAGATCATCATGATGACGAACTTGTGGTTGGCGTTGTGGCCCTCGCCGAAGTCGAAAGCGTTCTGTTCTTTCGTCGCAGGGGGGGCCGGGGGGGGCTCCAGTGTCGGGGTCACGTTCGCAGTCGAGGTCGGGCTCACGGTCGAGGTTGTGGTCACGGTCACGGCTGAGACCAGGGCTAGAGTCAATGTCGAGGTCCACGCTGAGACGGGGGAGGACGGGTCTCCGTCGCGGTCCTCATCCGGGACGCGCGATAAGACGGCCATTTCTGGGACGTTTCGGGGTCCGCGGTGAGGAGAGAAAGCGGAAGCGACTAAAAAAAATAAGAGGCTGCTTCTTAACTTGTATATAGACAGGAGTATAGAGAAATTCACCGAGATGGAAGCGGGTCCCGGGAGTAATTGATGAAGCTGTCCTCGATTATGGATTAGAAAAAGTCAAAATAGGAAGATGAAATGGAAAGAGCAGTAGAAATGTCGTAAGGTCGGTTTATATATCGTGCTGGCAGGATGGAGGAGTGGTCACGCAGAGGATTCGTAGCCTCGGTCCTGAAACAGCAGCTGGCATCGCAACCGTCTACCTGATGAAACTAGCTCGCGTAGAAGCCGGCCCGACTCCGGGAGTGCTACTGGATGCCCAGATACAGGCACCTTCTGACTTGTGGCCGCCCTAGCCTTAACCATAGGTACGCTTTCCCTCCTCCGCTATCATGCCATGGAGAGGTCACCATGTATGAGGCGGTTTCGCTTAACCTACGGAGCTACTACTCCTTCGAGCCACTCCTCCTAGCAGACTTAAAAGAAGAATCGCGCGCCCGTCAACAGGATAGAATTACCGCACGAGGGAATGACGTTGGATTGTAGCGGATGCGACGCACGTAAGAGTTAGTCCGCGGTACATATGCACGGTGATTATTACGAGCCAGCCTTGTCCTTGCTACCTGGCAGTTCTTACTGTGGGAAGACGTCACATGCAAGTGTGCAAGACTGGTAGCCCCATTCATTCATTCTATGCATTTCTGCCGACGTAGAGGAATGGGATCTTGCAGCCTCTGGCGCTAAGCCCGTCGGACGCCGCTAAAGGTGTACGTGTCATAGCGAACGACCAGTCCTTTTTCGTCACCCTTTTATCATCTGATTCTTTCTCTGCGGTAGGGGCTTTCCATGTTGGTTGTTTTTCATGGCAACAAGTCAGGATCGAAGAGAGTAAGAAAACTCTGTATATAAGTCGAGTACCTATATGTATTGAGGACCTAATATGTACAAGAATAGCCGGATAGACTGTACAACCTGTTCTACCCAACCCCTCACGCTCTACGCCACCCGATCTCCCCCTACGAGAGGGAGTCGGGGGTGGTCCAGTCGACCCAGGAGCTCATGTCGACGGTGGCGGAGGTCTTCTCGACGGCGCCGGGGGCGGCGCCGGTGCCGAGCAGGAAGTGGTTGATGTAGGTGTTGAGGTCGTCGCGCTGAGCGGCAGGGAACTGGCAGTGGGAGTGGCCACCGACGAGGGAGAAACCCATGTTGTTGGGCGAGCCGACGCCCTTGTAGATCAGGCGGGCGGCCTTCATGCAGCCGGTGGTGGACACGGGGCCCAGCCAGTCGATATCGTTCTCGATCACGAACAGGCCGCGGGGGGCGGTCAGGGCCGCCAGCATGTGGTGGTCTTCGGGCATCGTGTTGGTCTTGGACGTGAAGCTGTTGAGGTTCTTGCTGAACCACACGTTCTCGCCTGAGAGGTATTAGCGGGAGGTCAAAATATGGGGAGACGGGCCACGTACCGACGATCTCGCCAGCGGTCTGGATGTTCTTGCCGGAGCTCTTCTGCTGGTCGGAGATGCGCCAGCAGGCAGCGCCGCCGGAGCCGGACTCCTGCGGCAGGGTCAGGGCGATGCGGTCGTTGAGGGCACCGACGATGAAGGCGCCCTTGCCGTTGCGGGAGCAGCCGGTGACGCCCAGCTTAGTGACGTCGATGCCGGAGGTGTCCTTGACCTGCTCCAGCGCGTCGATCAGGCGGCCGACGCCCCAGGCCCAGGCGGTCAGGGCGCCGGCGCTGTGGCTGGCGCCGAACAGGGTGTAGAACTTGCCCTGGCCGCGCGAGCTGCCGGAGGCCTGCGAGGCGAAGCCGTCGTTGTCGAAGTTGATGGTGGCGACGGTGCCGGGGATGGGCAGCGACGAGCCGCCGATGGTGATGATGGCGGGCACGTTGCCGCTGGCGCCAGCCGGCTTCTTGATGGTGGTGGTGAAGGACACGGACTTGCCGCCCTGGGTGATGTCCACCTTGAGGCTGGTGCCCGTGAGCGTTCCCTTGACCGACTCGGGCGCCGGCGGCAGGTCGCCCAGCTCGTACTGCTCGAACGCCTTGAGGATCTCCTGCTGGCGGCAGGCCCACTGGTCCTTGGTCGTCACCTTGGTGCCGCTGGCCGACGTGAACGGGTCCGGCAGCTTGGAGTTGCTGACGGCCGCGATGCTCGCCGGCGCCGCGCACGTCGCCTGCTCGAACCCGAGGATCTCCCGCGCCGGCAGCGCCAGGGCCGAGCCCGCCAGCAGCAGCGCCGAAGCCAAGTGCACCATCTTGTTCGTCGTGTCGTCGGTAAGGGGAGAGGCGAAGACGAGATCGATCTACCACCAGGCTTGGGGGAGGAGGGCCGTGGGAGCTGGGAGTTTCCGCCTCTTCATATGCATATATATATGCGCGTGTGCGTGCGCGGGTGCACGGGGGAAGGAAGGCCCTTCCCCTGGGCCAGGAACGGGACGAGGGGCCGAACCCTGGATGGGGGCTTCTTCCTTTCTCCGGTTGACGGCTCTTTGCCGGCTGATATTAACAATTAGGGGGAGACCCTCCTTGATATGCTCGATATGGAGGCGCCCTCGAGAAGCGCGTGCTACGACCAGTGGTAAGTATGAGCGAGCCTGCCGCCGTGTCTGCCTGTTATGGGGAAGTGGTATGTAACTTACTATTAGACACTACCTGTTATGGGGAAGTGGTATGTAACTTACTATTAGACACTACCTGTGCCTAGGCCGGGCAGTCTAGGTCAGGTAGATAGGTTGGTACCTACACATACACGTCCATCCCGCGCAGTTCAGCTGGTGTCGACGGGCCGGGTAGCCAGGCGACACCGACGACAGCGACAGTGTCAAACGATGGATAGAGAGAGGCGCCTACCCGCGTGGCCGTCGTCGTCGTCATCGCCACCATCCGCCACTGGTGGACAAACCCGCTTGTCCCTTGGCACCATCCTTGGCACTTCGCAGCTGCGGAGGAGAGGCCGTTCCGGAAGCCGATGGCAATCGATGTGGGGAGGGATGGGAGAGAAGGGAGGAGAGGAACGGCCGGAGATACAGGGTCTCTGGCGTGAAGCTGCTGCTGCTGAATATGGGGATGGATATTACCCCAATATGGGTATTCTCGCCCGCATGAGTGTAGAGAACGGGGGGACTCTTTTTCGCTCCTTTCCACGACGGATCTGCGGCTATTCGCTGCGAGCCAATGGAGAGCTCAATCGGGCAACCGAGGTGTGCGGCAGCCAGGAACTCCGCGTCTGAGATTGCTTTGCGGGGGACGGGCTCCCGTTGCCGCCGCCATCTGCATTCTTTTAGACTGCCTGCTCTAAGTGATCGTGGAGAGAAAAAATGCGTATTCGTGCGAGCCTGTATTGGGCAGATGGAAGAAGAAACGGAGTGGCCGTTGGAAGTTGGAGTTTGGGGGAAAGGAGCATTACAGGGCACACGGGTCGTTATAGCGGCAGTCCAGCGTTCCAGGGGCATTCCAGGGGCATTCCAGGGCCATCTCAGGGGCATCAGGGCCGCGCCCGCTGTATCTCCAGGGAAAGGCATACCTCGACTGCTCGACATCCCGACCTTCCGATTCCGTCGTCAGCAGTCATTCCCATCTTCACAACTTCAATCGAAGCGCAATCGAGCGCAGCCTCCCCTTCCGCCCAGTGCCGGAGACCCGTCCCCGTCGCAGCTAGGCGGTAGTGGCGCTGCCCCGGGCCGATGGGCGTCCAATATAGGGGATGTGTCCTATATCGAGGTAGATTGCTATGCGGGGGAGCAGAGTCGTCCTCGAGGCCAATCTCTGCCGCCGCTCCTGTCCCGGCACCTTTTGCTGTGTCCTGCTTTGCAGGCCTTTGCCGCCTTTACATGGCTGAGGCCAGTTATGGGTAGTATCCAACAAGGAAGATATGGGCCCATGAAGGTACAGGCAGGCGCTGTGAGTACTCCTCCCCTTTCCTGGCCGTGCAGACCGAGCTCTGGTGCCGTTGGCCACAGGCGAGTTTCGATCCCTACCTCCTTACCTACCGTGTCTTCTCTTTCTCCTGTCCGTCTCGAAGCAGGAGGCGACGGCGGGCCGGATTTCTTTCCAACCCTACCCTCTCCTCAGCTAGTAGGCCGTCGCCAAGACGCAGCAGTTACATACTCAGACAGCCACCTTCCCCTCGGTTGGACGCTGCGCCATGGCTGCTGCGGCCCTGCTTCCCTATCTCTTGGCCGTGCTCGCTGCCGTGCTCGGGCCGGCGCTGGCTCACGGCGGCCTGGCCAACTACACCGTCGGCGACCCGCCGAAGTGGTACCGCGGGTGCGTCCCTACCGTCCCCCGGACAGCGATCGGTTGTTGACTGTATACACAGGTACGACCCCGACGAGGCGGCATCCGAACAAGACGGCCAGCCGTGGACGGTGCAGCGCAAGTGGGCCAGCATCGACCCGATCTTCAGCGCCCTGGACCCCTTCCTGGCCTGCAACAAGCCCGGCACCCCACCGGCGACGTACATCCCCATCGCCGCCGGCGAGAACCTGACGGCCGTGTACTGGTACTGGCTCCATCCCGTGGGGCCCATGACGGTCTGGCTGGCCGCTTGCCCCGGCGACGACTGCGCCGCCGCCAACGTCACCGATCTGGACTGGTTCAAGATCTGGGAGGCCGGCCTGCTCCCCGGCACCGGCAACCTGGCCGAGGGCATCTGGTACCAGAAGCAGTTCCAGAACTGGGACGGCAGTCCGGACTTGTGGCCCGTCACCATCCCATCGACGCTGCGCCCGGGCCGCTACGTCGTCCGCCACGAGATCCTGTCTATCCACATCGAGGACAAGCCGCAGTTCTACCCGGAGTGCGCGCACCTCGAGGTGCGGGGCAACGGGTCCGCGCTACCGCCGCGGAGCTTCTACAAGAAGTTCCCCGGCGCGTACGATCCGGAGGATCCGTCGATCAAGATCAATATCTATGCCGACGATATGCGGAATACTTATGTACGTACGGCCTGTGTCTGCTTTATATGCAGCGTGGTAACTGACTCCACGGCTACGACAGAACTACACCATCGCCGGCGGGCCTGTATGGGACGGGTGGGTTCTAGTTTCTCCTATTTGTTCTACGAGCCATGACAGTGCTGACGCGAGATACCAGCTGGGTGGACAAATACTGCGTGGGATGTTAAGGGCATATGCTGTCCTCCGGTTGTATAGTATCCATAGTCCAGGAATTGTCTGTCTCCTTTTGATTGAATACCCCTCCAGCTGCTTCTCCCATGACTCTGCCCGCTACGTTCGTACGTGCTTCTTGAACCCAGTTCCCAGTTCCGTTCCCAGCTCCATTTCCAGTTACCTGCCCCTACCGGCTGTCTCCCTTCGGGATCTCTCCGACGAGCTGGGCGAATCGCGCATCCGAGGCGATGAGGTGGTCGTAGGTGCCGGTGGCCACGACGCAGCCGTCCTCGACGAAGGCGAGGCGCTGGGCGATGCGCATCATCTCGCGCGAGTGCGTCACGACGACGACGGCCATCTTCTCGCCGGTGCTGCCGGAAAAGGACGAGGCGAGGGAGACGACGCGGCGGATGGTGGCGCGCACGAGCGCGGCGGACTCGGCGTCGAGCGCGCTGGTGGGCTCGTCGAGCACGAGCAGGCGCGGCCTGCGCACGAGCGCGCGCGCGATGCACAGGCGCTGGGCCTGGCCACCCGACAGCGCGGCCACGCCGTCGCCGAGCAGGGTGTCGTAGCCCTCGGGCAGCGAGGATACGAAGTCGTGCAGGCCTGCGGCCCGGACGGCGTCCTCGACGAAGCACGCCTGGCGGAAGGGCGAGTCCTCGCGCAGGCCATACGCGATGTTGTCGCGCACCGAGCAGGGGAACAGGTACGGCGTCTGCGGCACGTACGCCATCTGGTGCCGGAGGGCCGTCGTGTCCAGCTGCGAGGCCGGCACCCCGCCGAACGTGAGGGCCTCCGGGGGGCCAGTCTCGAGATCGGCTTCTTCTTCCCCCGCAGCCGCCTCGTACAGCCGCAGGAGGAGGGACACGATGGTGCTCTTGCCGCTGCCGGACGCGCCCACAAGGCCGAGGAACTCGCCTTGGTGGATGGCGAGAGTGGCGTTACGCAGCACGGCCGTCGCGGGGCCCGGGTGCTGGGCGGGATAGCGAAAACGCAGGCGGTGCATGGCGATGGGGAACAGGCTGCGCACCCTGGCCGCGCCGGGGCGGTGCTCGTGGCCGGCTTCAAGGGGCAGGCGGGCGTAGGCCAGCAGCTGGGCGGCCACGGCCTTGGACGAGGCGATCTGCGGGATGTTGCCCAGCATGGCCGCCGCGGTGCCGATGCTGAAGAGCAGCAGGTTGACTACCTGGATCACGTCGCCGGCGCTCATCGGCTGCGATCCGTGCCCGTCGCTTGTTCCGGCGACCATCGTCGTCGTCGTCGTCGTGAGGAGCCTAACCCCGTAGAAGAAGACGAGGGCGGTCAGCCAGTCGGACAGGGCCTGGTTGGGCCCGAAGAAGAGTCCCGTCCACAGCGCGCGCCGCAGGCCCGTGGACAGGGCCGCCGCGGCGGACCGGTCGAGCTGGGCGGCGAAGTGGCCTTCGAGGGTGAAGGCGCGCACGATCCGGATGTTGGCGAACACGTCGGCGAAGACGGCGTTGGCGCCCTCGGCGGCGCGGTGGCAGCGGGACTCCCAGGTGTCGCTGACGCGCGACGTCCACTGAACGGCACCGAGAACAGCGGGCACGCTGGCCAGGGCCACCAGGGTCAGCTGCCACGACACGCACAGCGCCCATGACACCGACGCGGCCACCATGCCGCCGGCGATGGCCAGGATCGGCACGAACACGCTGACCAGCTTGCGCGCCTCCTCCGCCTGTCCGTCCAGGCACTCTACCACCCCTTCCTTGCCTCCTCCCCTCTCCGTCTCTGCCGCGTCGAACCAGGTCTTGGGCTGCCGCAGCACCCGCTTGAGCGCCTCCACCCGCAGCCCCTCCACCCATGCCTGCCCCGTCTTCTCGGCCAGGTAGAAGGCGCAGAACACCGCGCCGCCGTCCGCCACGGCCACCCCCAGTAGCGCCACCGCCCACGTGCGCCCCGCGGCCTCGCGATCGCCCGCCGGCTCCCAGAAGGCCTGCAGCATCTGCGCGAAGACGAAGGAGAAGGCCGGGTTACCCACCGCCACCAACGCGCAGGCGATCGCCCCGAGCGCGGCGTGGACCCTGTCGATGGTGCCCAGCGATGGCCACACTGTCCCCAGAATAGCGAGCAGTGAGGAAGGGCTGCTGCTTCTGCTACTTCTGCCGCCCTTCTGTAGCGTCGTCGCAGAGAGGGAGGAGAGAGGGCCCCCTTTCGTGGTACTTGTGGACGCTTCAGACCGCCGTCGTCGTCGCTGGCTGTATTGGATCGCTGCTCCTCCCCCCCCTCTCCGCTTCACCTGCGCGTCATGGCCTCGGTTGTTGGCCAGTTCGAGGCCGGACAACGGGCGACCCCCTGTCGCCGAAGAGTGCTGCCACTGGTGCTGGTGGCCGTAGTTCACCGGGGCCAGGAAAGACATCCTGTTGAACGGGACCCTGCCCCTATCCTGGCCCTCCATTCTCGGTGTCAGCCACTTCTCCATCGTCGACCTCTCTTCGGCGCTGGTGGCCCTCTCTTCGTCACGTTTGCCATTGTTGCCATCCGCCTTGTCCGAAACGGGGCTGTTGGCGGCCGAACTGTTGTTTGTCGCGCTAGCCTGTAGCATCGCCGACAGGGCGCCCCCGTTCTCGGCCGCCAGGGTGCGGAAATAGCCCTCCTGCACGACGCTGCCGCCGTCCATGACGTACACGTAGTCATGCGGCTCGATCTGGGCCACGTCGTGCGTGATCGCGATCGTCGTCCGGCCCTGCCGCCACGCCCGCACCGCCTCCATGATCATGCCCGCGCTCAGCGGGTCCAGCGCGCTGGTGGCCTCGTCCAGAATCAGGATCGACGGGTCCCGAAGCTTGGCCCGCGCCAGGGCCAGCCGCTGCCTCTGCCCGCCGCTCAGCGCGTGGCCGCCCCCCCGCGGGCCGATCAGGGTGTCCAGGCCCTCCGGGAGGCCGCTGAGCGTCGACTGGAGCAGCGCCGTCTGGCACGCCTCTCGGATGTCGCTGTCCGTCGTCGTCTTTGCCGTCGTCTCTGTTTTCGTCGTCGTCGTTTCTGTGGTAGTGTCAAGCTGGGGCTTTACCCGTCCCAGCGCCACGTTCATGCGGAAGCTGCCGCTGAACAAGGTACTCGACTGCTGAACCAGCGTGATGTTTTCTCGCAGCCAGTTGGGGTCGAGAGCGCGGGCCGCCACGCCGTCCACGAGGATCTCGCCCGAGGTAGGCGCGTAGAACCCGACGACGAGGTCCGCGATCGTGCTCTTGCCCGAACCGCTGCGGCCTACGATGAACGTCATCTCGCCCGACGGGAAGAAGAAATGCGAGCGGTTCAACACGGGCTTTGTCGGGTTCGACGGGTAGGCGAAGCTGACCTGCATTCAGGGTTAGTACCCGTAAGAGCAGGTCTGGAAGGAAAGGAAAGGAAAGGGACAAAAAGGGGGGAGGTACTTACATCAACTAGTTCGATATCCTCGGGAGCCTTCTGGGGTCGCAGGAGCCTGGGTCCCCTCTCGTCTTGGTGGCGATCTCCGTTGGTGGTGTCGTCATTGCCATCGCCGTCGATTTCGGCCACGGCCTGGAGGGCCTTCCCCGCCGCCATCCCCTTGACCAGCGTGAGCCACTGCGTGCCCAGACTCTCGACCGACTGAAAGGCGATCAGAACGGCGTAAAAGGCGGTCAGCACGCTGCCGGGCGTGGTACGGCCCCGGTCGACCAGGAAGACGCCAAACCAGAAGCCGGCGACGAAGAGGCCGACCATCCAGAACTTGACGTAGCCCATCTGCAGGCACGCACCCCGCGCCTGATCCAGGTAGTGTCGCCCCGCCCGCCGCATCCGGCCCATGTACTTCCACAGCTCGTCGTCGTGCCCGTTGTACACCTTGACCAGGTCGACGGCCAGCAGCGAGGCCGTCGCGTACTTGGCCGCCCCGCTGAGCTCCGCCCGCTGCGCTTGCGTCGCCCGCTCCAGATGGCGCCCGAGGAAGCGCAGCACGAGGAGCGAGAGCGGCACCGTGGCCAGCAGCACCAACGTGAGCTCCCACGACCGCTGGAAAGCCACCGCCAGACAAGCGAGGCAGAGAAAGATGTCGGACACGATGTGGCCCAGAATCTGCGCCGTGGCGGCCTGCAGCTCCCGGATGTACCTACATACAGAAAGGGTTAGCAAAACGGAGTTCTCTTTAGCTTTCCAGCGGAATGACCAGAGACGTACGTGCACAACTCCGTCATCAGGCTGGCCATGCCGTCCTTCCGGCTGTCGAACCAGGCCATGTTCCTGCCCAGCAGAGACCGGAACAGCCGCAGCCGCACCGCCTTGGCCCGTATCTCGCCGTTTTGGATCCACAGGCCCATAAACGCAGACGCGATAATGGCCTTGAGTGCCCCCAGGCCGGCCAGCGCCAGGCACCACCGGGACACCTGCGCCATCGTGTCTTCCGCCGTCGCCACGCCGCTGCCGAAGCGCGTGATGATGTCGAAGAAAGCGCCCAGGATCAGAGCGTAGGCGGTCTTGGCCCCGGCCAGCGCCGCCGCCACGAGACTGGCGAGGACGAAGACGGCTACGTCACGCCGCGTACAGAAGACGAAGAGGTGTCTGGGCGACGCTCTGTCCCCTCCTGACAGGACAGCCTCCTGCCGTTGAGGGACTTCGATCGTGGCGGTGGCGTGACGGCGCTGCATGCCGATCGCCTCCGCCATGTTAGTCGTTTCGTAGGGGTAGTGAGGAGGAGGGCGGAAGCCGTTGTTGACTGGAGGCTTCTCGAGGCCCGGAGAAACGCTCTCGGGGGAGAGCTGAAAATGAGATTCGGGAACGGAGGAAGTCATCTTGGAGCTTCGAGATAGTTGAATATCGATGTGGAATGTAGAGTCTGTGAGGAACCGCCGTAATGTGCAGAACAGCGAGTACGTTTCGAAGCGCGGTGGAAACAGCAAGACCACAGTCTATACAGTCGAAGATGAAAGTGCCAGGAAAAGAAGGGGAGGGAACAAGTCCCTCCCGTCGAAGCCGATCCGAGAGGCATATTTCCCCCATTCTCCGCCATAATACTGAAGTGCAGAATGTGATCTGGTGTTGTTCTTGCCTTTGTTCCGCCTTAGTATTATCGGCCCCCCGTTTTAATTGAGATTCCCTTCAGGAGGCTAGGAGGCAGGGGGAACAATACTAAGCCCAGGACAATGAATGTGGGCAGTGTCCCCCCCTCCAATGGAACGAGAATGCCCGACAATCCTAAGGTTTTCATCCCATCTAAAATGTCCGCCAATGAAATTGAAGGGAATGAGGGAAAGGCTGCAAAAAAGATACGTACCAGCGCATTGCGACAAGTATGGAAAATGGGATTCGATGGGGGGGCAGCCTCCTAACGGACTGGGACAACTCCAGTCTGCGCCTTTTGCGTCGTCACAAACGATTACAGCGAGGGTTTTAAACCACCAGCAGAGCAGTCGGCAGTCACTTTGTTCTTTCCATAGTGGGATCGGTAAGCACTTCGTCTATTATCAGGTCGACTTTTAAGACGCATTTCCACTACTTGACGCCTTCTCCGCCTGCGCCTTCTCGTATATCCAGTCGTTCAAGCCTTTCCGGTTCCTGTTGCGACGTCCACCAGTCAGCGCCCCCCGTGATGCCCCCTAGGGAGTTTTCTCCATACTTACCTAGCGATCTCGACGGCATAAAATTGCATTCGCGGCACTAAGAGCGGCGGCATCGTCAGCCCTGTTGCTCAAAATCTATCCTATAAGGGTCCAACGCACCGAAGATGGTCTCGTCCCGGCCATATTCGAACTTAGGATTCGAGCGCAGCATGGTGCCGAAGTTGTAGTCGTTGACTTTCTTCTCGTACTCCATCATGAACTTGCGCCACCGCGCCTTGCCCTCCTTGCTCTTCATCTCGTCCTCGTCGATCGTCTCGGCCGGGTCGAACTCGGGGAAGTCCCGCTGGAGGTGCTCCAGGATCTCGTCGTCTAGCCGCGTCAGGCGCAGCGACGACCCGCGGATCTTCTCGAGGATGGCCCAGTACGTCTCCATGTGCTGCACCGCTGTAGGACCAACCAAAAAAAGACCGAGTCAGAACAGGAGCCGCCATGAAAAAGGGGGGGGGAGGGGGGAAAAGGGAGCAACTCACCCTTCACGGCGAACTGCTTCTCGATCTGCGAATCGCCGTCTGCGTCAGTCCGGATCGCCAACACCGTCCAGCGCGCAGAAAACAAGCCTTACATCCTCGAGGTTGTCCGCCTCCTCCGGGTTGAAATCCGCCGGCGCTCGCAGCGACATCTCGGCTCCTCTGGGGGGGTACTAGTATGTATGTATGCACTTGTCGAGGTACGATTAGTCGCAACTGCGTTTACTGTAGATCGGATGCGCCACGCTCGATTCGTGGTATTTTCGTGCAAATTTGCGTTGTCGACGGCGAAGAATGCGCTGGAAGCTTGTTGCGCCCCGAAATTGTTAGTGGGGTAGCTTCGAGCTCCCCGCCATCATATGCGGCCTACGCTCCACTACGGCGAGAGGTGGGGTGAGATCGGAGGACGCCACGGCGAAGGATCACATGACATATAGCCTTCTTTCCAAGGGAATATCCAGTAAGTATATACATATGGTACTTCTAGCTGGCCTTCCAACGGCCTTTCTTTCCAGTCTCTTTTCTTCTTTCATCGGTTGTTGCTATTGTTGTTGAGCAGGAGACAAGGAGAACAGGTCAAACCCCGAGAATCGCAGTACAGCCTCGTATGAAGAGTTGAGCACTTGTTTGAATGTTTCAGTGATTAGCAAAGGCAGCACATGGCTGGGGTAAATTTTACAAATTCTAGATCTATTACTTGGATGGAGTTATCATGGTATCTACTCTGTGGCACTCGCAACATCTAATCATCCACCTAAACCCCAACTATAAAGATTAAGTCATTGCCATTGCCCGAAGTGAGGTAGATAGTAGACTTCCACTTAAGATGAGTCAAGCTATTAGGCATAGTGACTTTCCCAGTCTGACCTTAGTCGGTGCCACTTCCATGACTACCCCTCTTAAAGGCATAGGTGAACAAACCACACATACAATGAACAGCCAGTATTCTTCTCCATCCCATAGCTCCGCTGTAGAATCCAATAATGCATGCAGCGTAAGAATGGAGTTTGCAACCAGGGCACTTCCATCATCACACTGTATGGCGTACAAAGCAGCTACGAGGGAGGTACTGACAAAGTTGGAGCCGTCTTTTGGCCTCATAGCTACACAACTTGTAACTGGAAGCCAATGCCAGGTTGCACAATGGCCATTCTGTCACATGTGCTCTCTGGAAGCTGCACAAGCTGCTGTTTGTCCTCTGCAAGAGCGGTGTGAGGGCAGTTCTCCCCTCATATCAGCAAGGTCAACAAAAGCCACAAGCGGCCACTGTTGCCGAAACGATGAGCCAGCAGCCGCTTGTGATTCCCAGCCTGGAGTTAGTGAAACAGGTAATCGGGCACACAGGCACACAAAGGCGATCATTCATTTTGGTGCTCAGAGAAAAACAAAGCAGGCCCTTTGTGGAAGCTCTCAACCTGATCTCAGATCGCCGTTTCTTCCCCCCTCAGACCATCCCCTCTGCAGACCGTATTCCACCGCCCCCGACACCCACCGCTGCGTCTCTCCCTCTCGAGCATCAGGTCAGTCGCTCTGCCTCTGGTATATCCTCCCCAAGAGAATGCCATGGCGCCGTCCGCAGCGTCTGCCGTCGACTTTTTCTAACATCTCGTGCCCAGAGATCGTCCTGACAGCCTCCTCACCCTCTCGTCTCATCGTCTTCTCGGCCCCTCTGCCTCCTCATCTCTCTCAACGTCCGCCGTTTCCTCTCGGCGGATCCAGCAGACCACAGCTCTCCTCGGGACCTACCGTCCCGTTTGTCTGTTCCCCCGTTTCTGCGAGCTTTCTCCTCCGGGATCCCAATCTCCGAGGCACGTCAACGGCGTCGTCTCGCCCCTCTCTGCCATCGGCATCGATCGCTCTCTCGTCCTCAATCCACATTCACATTCACGCCCACCTCCCCGGCGTTCCTTCGCTTTCTCTCCCTTCCCCCCTCATCATCCACGAGCATCCCGATCGAGCTCGGAGACGGGCCGGCCTTCGCGATGCTGTCGCACCACGGACGCCTCGCCAGCCAGAAGCCGGCGCGCAAGCGCCGCCTCCCCGCATGGGACAGAGTGTACGACGCCAGCTTCACCAAGTACCTCGCCCAGAGCCAGTCCGCCGCCAATGTGCGCCGGCCGACCCCGCGCGCGGTCAAGTTCGAGGCCCTGCTAGACAAGATGTACTTCATCTTCGGGCGCGAGCGCGGCAGCAAGGGCAGCGAGAACGGGAACGAGGCGCAGAAGCTCTTCTGGCTGCCCGCCGCCGTCCGTCTGCAGATCTTCGACTACCTCCTCGACGACGAGGACGGCAACTCGGGCGGCGATAGTGCCCTTATGGAGGGCAATAGAGGCAACGGCAACGGAAACAACCACGCGGGCGAAGGACACGTGAATGACAACGACGGCGGCGACGACGCGTCGGAGCAGCGACCCATCCGCCTGAACACCATGGCGCACCTCAAGCCCGCCTGGCCGGAGGCGCACTTCGACACCCTCGCCGACGCCCTCGAGCCGCTGCAGGGCTACCTCGCCGTCGGCTTCGCCTTCCGCGCGGAGCTCCTGGTGGCCTTCTTCATGCGGCGCCGCTTCCACATCGTGCTGTCGCCGCACGTGACGGAAGCGCTGAGCCCGCTGGTGACCAAGTACGTGCCGACGTACGGCTGCCTGATGCAGCGCATCACCCTGGAGCTGGACTTCTCCAAGCTCAAGTACGGCCCCGACCCGTGCGCCGTGCGCTTCCGGTCCGGCGCCCTGCACATGCGCGAGCTCGTGCTGGACTTCGCCGCCGGCCAGTTCAGCCGGCGCGACAAGGGCGCCGGCACCATGGACAGCCTCGTCGTCCTGGCCCGCCGCTTCTACGGCAGCCGCCCGGTGCCGAACGTGTACAACTGGTACATCGGAGAGCACCCGACGCGTCAGTCGCAGTCCCCCTCCCGTCCCTGCCCCGCCCCCTGTAGTGTGTAGTGTATCAATGGACTAACAGCAGACGACAGTCCCGATCGGCTACGTGGACGCCGAGCACGAGGCCGCAGCGGAGCCGCTGGTGCTCCTGGCAGGCCTCGCCGACGCCAGCCGCATCGTCGGCTTCGGCCTGGACTTCACCGCCAGGCTGATGGAGCTCCTCCACGGCGAGGAGGTGCGGCGGCCTCGGAGCCCGGAGGAGCCCGGCCACCTCCGCCTGCGGCTGCCCTCGGAGGGCCGCCCCGTGTACCCGGTGGTACCGGGGCAGCGCGAGTGGCGCTACTTCGGCGGCACCGACATCCGCTCCGTCAGCCACCCGGAACCCGTCATCGCCCCCTCCCCCGCCCGCCCCCTGCGCGTCGCGCTCATGCGGAGCGCGACCGCTATTACCATCGCGAGCTACGGCCGCCTGGTCGGCGGCGTTGCGGAGCTGCGGGCGGCGATGGCGGGCTTTCGGGGAAGCTTCGGGGCCGCTCGGCCGCTCGGCCGCATCGTCGAAGAGCAGGCGGAGGGGAACGAGGAAGAGGCCGAGGGCGGGGGGGGCGCGGGGCAGGGAGAGATGAAGGAGGACGGGGAGAAGGGGGGGAGACGGAAGGGGGAGAGGCGGAAGGAGGAGAGAGGGAGGGAGGAGAAAGAGAAGGCGGAGCGGGAGGAGGAAGAGGAGGAGCTTCAGAAGAAGCAGGAGAAGCCGAACAGGCTTCAGAAGAAGAGAGGCCAAGGCCGCCCTCTGTCGTGCCTGTTTTGAGCACAACCGACGGGCGGCGGCCTTGGCTGGAGATGAGAAGGGCCCGGTGCAGGGTATCGGCAGGTGCCCAGCACCGGCAGAACAGCAGCACAGCAATGGATGTATGAGTACGCAATGGGATGCAGTGACCATGACTGAGTACACACTCGTACTGACAACGCACTTGCGGGCCATGCGTACAGAGTACTCACCTATGAGAGGGGCATATTCTTGCTACCCCCCGGAGGAAGTACCAACGGCATTGCGAGCGAAGGCGCATCAGCACATCCACTGCGAGGCTTGTAGCAAACGCTGTTCATACCACTACCGCTTGATACCATCAACAACATTGTACCTGTCGACTCCGTCGGGGGGCAGGGAAGTGGGGATCCCAGCGCCAAGGTCTGGTACGTAGTTTCATCCTCCGTGCCGGTATAGGTAGGCAAGCAGTTACGAATGTGTCGGAGAAACGACAAACCGCGAGCGAGACGCGGCGATGCCTCGCAACAGTCGAGGAAGTGCTTGCGATGCCGTGCCGCGCTTCCCGTGAGTGGGAACCTCTGCCTTTGAGACGGGGATCACTCGCTGCAGTCAGCCACCCTTATCAATACCGAGTAATGAGACGAGGAGATGAGAAGGGTTTCCGAGGAAGGCACGCCGAAGCCGCATCGAACTTCTGACGCAACGTCTCGCCTCCTGAGCACAGTCAGAACTTCGTTGCGACAAATCTCGGAGACCGGGTGCCGAGGGGGTGCTCGGAAAAGGAGATAGAGACACGAGGGGCTAGCCTAGCAGCCGTGCCGGATCCGAGCCGGACCTGATAAACGCCAAGCAAGTCCCGAAGCCAAATGCCGATGCACGGAGGAAGGTGGCGGTCTGCGAAGTACGTACGAAGCACGCACGAAGCACGCACGCACGAAGCACAAGCATGAAAGACCTAGAGCTTGGGAAGACGAGAAGGAAGCTGACCGAGAACCCGAGATGGCGAAAAGACGAGGACGGAAAAGGGCCCGTCACGAGCTAGCAGCCTATTGGCTGGGGTAATAATCGGGATTAAAAAAGGCGCATGCAGGGCCGGGCCACAACGAGAAAGGGCTCCACAAGACCCACTAAAACTGACATGCGTAGGGCGGGGCCAGACTGGGCCGAACAGCCAACCAACCAACCAATCACCAACCACCCATCAACCAACCACCAACCAACCGACAGCAGCTACCATAAACGGCTTCGACGACGGTATCTCTCGCCTGCACCTTTTGCGGCAGCTATCTCAGCCTCGGAGATATTCCACACTTCAAAGATAAAGCAGCGTGGGGACGAGGAGACCAGGGAGGTCCCCTGCAGAGATCCCAGGGGCAGCCCATCCATGGGTGATGGGCAAGCAAAACGGGGCCGTCCGCACCGGCCGAGTCCACGGAAATAAACTGGGAAAGGACCCCCCGCCGCAGGACGTCAACGACCTTGTCGAGATGACCAGTGGATATTCCTTTTGCTATTCGGTTTTTTTTTTTACGCTGGAAACTCCAAGCTCCGGGATTATCCCGTCCCCGGTGCGGCAAGGCCTCCCCTCTTTTCTTCTTTTTTTCTTTCTGTCTGTGTGCGTGGCTCGTCAGGGCTCTCCGAGCCCTCCACGCCCTCCACGCCCTCCTCGAGACTTCCTCCCCCCCCTTTCCTCTTCTCGCCTCGCCTCGCGCCCTTCGGCCGCTACTGCGAGCTGCGGGCAGCTGCAAAGTGCTCGGGGCAAGCTGCAAAGTGCCCGGGGCAAGCTGCAAGGTGCTCGGGGCAAGCTGCAAGGTGCCCAAGGCAAGCAAGGCTAGTCTGCTGCGTGCAGGGTCCGTCCCTCCATCTATCGATGCGGTGCACACGCGGCTTAGGAGGTAAATGCTGCGAAGGAGAGCCGTTGTGGAACGGGCTAAGTCGGCTCTGCCCTCCGTTTCCACTCTATTCCCACCCGCCATACCACGCATACCACGCATACCACGCATACCGTGGAGGTATGGATCGGCCTCAGTTGCCTCAACTTCCCACCCGTCCCGCCCTCTCAGCTCAGCCCAGCGCTGCCCCGTTCGGAGACACCAGCCCGGGCGGCGTCGGGCGGCAGGGAGACTTGCTGCGTGTTCTGCGTGCTACGAGCACGGGAGCACTACCTGCGGCCCGGGCACCCACTGCATTTGTAATGGGTGGTAATCCGTTCGGAGTCCTATACTCATTAGGCAGCCAGGGGATGATGATCCGTACAGTCCCCGGAAGAGGCGTGGAGAGGTCAAAACGGTTCACCGTTAATATCTGTAGGTGTGGAGAGTGTGGTGTGGATCGCGCCATCGCAACAGCAACCGCAACCGCAACCGCAACCGCAACCGCAACCTCTATACTCAATAATACATACCTTTCGCCCTCTCCTTCCCTCTCCCTCTCTCTTCCGTCCCCTTCTCTCTCCCTCTCCCCCCTCTCCCGCCCCTTTCTGTCTCTCCATTCTGCTCCGCTCCCTCTCCATTCTGCTCTGTTCCCTCTCCATTCTGCTCCGTTCCCTCTCCATTCTGCTCCGTTCCCTCTCCCTCTCTATTTCTTCTCGTCTGCTCCGCCGCCCGACTGCTCAGCCTGGAAAGGGGGGCCGGCAAGCCATGGTGCTGTCCGCTTGTCTGGCCATCGTCTAGGTTTCACTCCCTCACTGGAGAAAGGAGGGAAACCTCTGTGGATTACCTAGCGCCCTTACCTGTGGGGGTTGGGGGAAAGGTACGTGACAGAAGGGGAGAGAGAGAGAGAGAGAGAGAGAGAGAGAGAGAGGGCTGCTTGTGATCACGCAGAAGGTGGACTACCTCCTCCCATGACGTCGACGCCAGCATCCCGGGCCGGCGGGCCATCCCGCGGTGCCCGAGACGCCTACTCGCCGGACATCGAGAAGCAGCTGGAGGCCGCTCAAGGGATCCAGCCGAACGGACAGCCGAACGGAGAAGGGAGGGACGCCGCCGTCGACGCCGCCGGAGGGCCGCCGGGCGCGCAGTCGGAGATCCGCCACGTCTACCTGACCTTCCACACGGCGCTGCCGCCCGCCAATACTACGAACCCGGCCACTCCGACGGCCTCTCCGACCGCGTCCGAACCCGCTTCCACTTCCGCGCCCGCAGCCCCGGAGCCGCCGGACCTGGCGGCGTACACGAACCCGCTCCTCTGGCCGGGGCGGCGGAAGACCCTCCTGCTGGTGCTGTCGTGCATCGCGACCTTCCTGACGGCGTACGCGGCGGGCTCGTACTCGCCACCGGCGGCCCTGATGGCGGCCGCGTACGGGGCGTCGCAGCTGGCCGTGGTGGCGGGCATCACGACGTTCTGCATGGGCTTCGCGCTGGCGCCGATGGTGCTGGCGCCACTATCGGAGATCAACGGCCGATACCCCGTCTTCGCCGCCAGCGGGCTCCTCTTCGTCGTCTTCCAGGCCGCCTGCGGGCTCGTCACCAACCTGGCCGGCATCCTGGCCGCGCGCCTGCTCGTCGGCGTCGGCGGCTCCGTCTTCAGCACCATGGTCGGCGGCGTCATCGCCGACATGTACGACGCCCGCGCCCGCAACACCCCCATGGCCATTTTCAGCGGCTCCGTCCTGGCCGGCACCGGCGCCGGGCCCCTCATCGCCGCCGCCATCACCCAGCGCCTCGCCGCCGGCTCCGCCTGGAAGTGGGTCTTCTGGCATCAGGTCATCGCTGGCGGCGTCCTCATGGTCGCCCTCGTCCTCCTCTTCGAGGAGAGCCGCGGGTCCGTCGTCCTGTCCAGGAAGGCCAAGGCCCTCAACCATTGGTACGAGCAGCTCGAGGCGGCCGGCTATTACGGCGTGTGGCTGGATGAGGACGAGGATGGGGCCGGGGCCAGGGCCCGGCCCAGGGACGGCAACGCGGACCGGGCAGCAGACGCAGGCGTGGTTGCCGATGCGTGCGGACAAGGGGCAGGCGCCCCGATGATAATGCAGCTAGACGGGTCGGACGCGACGCTGCCGGCCTCGCGGGCGCGAGGGCAAAGGCAAGAACAGGGGAAAAGACAAAAGGAACAGCAGCCGCAGCAACCAGAGCCTGTCGTCGACGACGGAGACGACGACGACGACGAGAAGAAGGTCGACCCGTCGAGACCGCCTTCGACCATCAACCGCGTCGGCCTCCGGCGCATCCGCTGGGTGGTCAAGGAGGACGAGGAGCGGTCGTCGCTGGGCCGGATGATCTCCGTGTCGGTGTACCGGCCCTTCCACATGCTGGTGACCGAGCCCGTGGTCTTTTGGTTCTCGCTGTGGGTGGCCTTCGCCTGGGCGGTGCTGTACCTCACCTTCGGCTCCGTCCTGTACGTCTACGCCAGCGTGTACGGCTGGAACACCGAGCAGGCCGGCCGCGTCTTCGCCGCCATGATCGCCGCCGCCGCCCTCGCCACCGCCCTCGGCATCTACCAGGAGGACTTCCTCCGCCGGCCCCTCGCCCCCGACGACAGCGACCCCGCCAAGCTCGCCGCGTCCTCTCCCGCGTCGTCGCGCTTCGGCGCCTTCCTCCGCCGCCGCTTCCCCCCTGACGTGCCTGAGGAGCGGCTCTACGTCACCTGCCTGACCGCGACGCTGCTGCCGATCGGGCTGTTCATCTTCGGCTTCACGGCGCGGCCGGACGTGCCGTGGATCGCGCCCGCGATCGGCATCGGCCTAGCCACCATGGGCATCTACTCCGTCTACCTGGCCACCTTCAACTACCTCGCCGACGTGTACCACAAATACGCCAGCTCCGCCCTCGCCGCCCAGAGCTGCTGCCGCAACGTCCTCGGCGGCGTCTTCCCCCTCGTCATGGGCTTTCTGTTCCGCAACCTCGGCCCCGCCCGCGCGGGGGGCCTGCTCGGCGGCATCGCCACCGGCCTGACGCTGGTGCCGTGGGTGCTCGTCTTCTTCGGCGAGCGCATCCGCGCGAGGAGTAAATTCGCTGTGGTGCGTTGCCGGTTCCTTTTATCCCTTTTCTTCTTCTATAGTAATACGCCTCTTTCGAGATCGTACAAGTTCTTTTTTGCCTCCATTTTGCTAATATCCATACCCCCGCAGGAACTGGATCGAGATGCCTCGGATAGCGAATAGGGGAAGGGCCATCGGCGGATGGGAGTGACGACATAACCATCGCCAGTGACAACCGTCAGTAGTAGATATCGGCGTCGTAGAGGATATGTATAAGCGCATGAGCGTCTGTAATTTTGTCATGATTCCCTTGTATGCATATTTGTCTAGCGCGTAATCCCAACGGAACCCCCCCGTGCCCCGTCGCCCTGTGATGCCGCTCGACGCTCGGACGTCCCGATAGCTCCCTCGGCAACAACACAGCCGCTTTCTTAGTCCACATCGTCTGCCGACGTCTGCGTCTCATCGCCCCCTTTCCCGTCCAGATCCACGCCTGACAAGTGCCGCCGGGCCTCTTCGAGGGCCTTCTCCTCATCGAAATCCTCGTCGTCCTCGGTCGTAGCCGGCGCTGTTGTTGTTGTTGTTCCTTTGCTCTGCTGTGTGTCTTTTGTTGGCCCCTCCGCCTCAGCAGCAGCAGCAGCAGCAGCAGCAGGCCGGGGCGTCTGCTGCAGGGCCTCTGGCTTGAGCGAGCCGTCCTCGTTGACGTCCTCGTTGAGGTAGAGCGTGAAGTTGACAACGAGGTAGACGTCCCCCGTCGACCGGTTCCGCAGCACGTATCTAAGCGTGTGTGAGCGCTTAGGCTGTGACCTAGATGGTTGGGAGCGAGAGGAGCACGCGGCGATGAGATAATGATGCTAAAACATAGAAATGTGTGGGGATTGGGGGGGGGGGGGTGTTTAGGTATCTTGGAGTTAGTAGGAGGCTGTCCTCCACCACCACCTAAGAAAAAAAAAGATACGTACCGTAGGCTCTGGCCGTCCCAGTACTTCATGATGGGGAGGTGGAAACCGGGCAGACGCAGGGCGAAGTCGGTAAAATCGAGGTAGGCGTTGAAGAAATCGACGCCGTAGGTGCGGCCGTACTCCCACAGCCAGGCGCGCTTGGCATCCTCGCGCAGGGCCCAGCGCATGCGAGCACGGGCGTCGTCGGGGGTGCCGAGGTTCTTGCGGGTCGCGAGGCCGGCCTCGTCGCCGCCCTCGTCGAACCACAGCCCCCCGCGGGCCGGGTCGTGCGCGCCGGGGCCGACGTGCACGGCGTTGAAGGAGCTCAGGGCGGGCCCGTACAGGTACGGCCGGTCGGCGTAGGCGTCGCCGTCCAGACCCGGGTCGACCCACCAGCGCACGATGCTCAGGGCCGTGTTGAAGCCGGGCGGCAGGCGGTCGCGGATCGGGTGGTCGAAGTCGTTGCCCCACTGCAGGTCCGCGGCGGGGATGCCGATGCGGGAGGCCAGCTCGCCCTCGTCCTCGTCGTCGCCGGCGGGCGCCGCGTCGTCGTCGTTCTCGGGCGCGTCGACGTCCGCTGCCGAGGTCGGGAACAGCTGCGCCGGGTCCTTGGGTGTGAAGCGGAAGGCGATGCTGTAGGTGTCATCGTTGGCGGCGTGCGGCGCCTGGTCGAAGTAGGGCGACGACGCCGGCGACCCCCGCGGCAGCCCCGCGTACCGCCTCACCCGCACGTTGAGGCTGACGTCCATCAACGGGCCCGCGATCTCGACCGTCTCGGCCGCGTTGACCGGCACCTCGACGTGGTCCGCGCCGTCGTAGCCCGGCCCGGCCGTCACGCGGATCACGTACTTGTCCGCCATGCTTCCGACTCCCTCGCGTGTGTTTTCGGTGTCTCCCTCCGTCGTCGCTGCGATATTCTCGGTAGCGCAGATGGAAGCTGAGAGATTATTTTGATGTTGCTGCCCTTTCCCGTTTGCTGTCGTTTGTGTTGAGCACGTGTCGACCCCACAACGTCTTTTTCGCGAACGTCTTTTTCGCGAGTGCTGGTGCCTTAATTTAGGGGCTGGAGGTACCTGAGAAAACGGCAGTAGCCCGCTGCGGTAGGTGCCGACTTCGGTCGAGGAAACTGCTCAGCGCTGTCTTCCAAGGTTGGCGGAGACAAGCCTGCCTAAAATCGACGGATATCGAGGAATTGATGAGATCATGGATCGGGGCGGTTGTCTGAGTACACCAGTAATCTCCAGATTTGAAATTCCCGCGTCATTCCATCGCAATGCTGCTGCCCACGCTGTGAAGCGAATTTCGTAGGGCTGATGGCGTGTGCCATTTCATGACGTCGTCTCGGCCGGCTGGTTGCGCTAATCACTGATCCCTGCCCGATCTGCCGGCACTGGAGCCCCACTACATGGATGTAGCGATGGTACGGTCTGCAAGTCTGTAAGTCTGTACAGCTCCTCCGTCTATGAGTTATTCTGCTAAGGCATTCTCATTAGGTACCCGTAGGTATCATGTCTCCTCGGCGAACGCCTCGTTATACAGAGTCACACATATCACATACACAGACGAACGACGCCAGGTTCCAGCCCCTTTCGGGCACCTCACCCTTCCGCCTACACATAGTCCGTTTGTTGCAAGATCCTTCCGTTAGTCGTCATGATCCCGTTTGACCTCGCCATGGCCATTCATAGTCTGCATCGCGTCAGGCTGCTATATGAAGGGCCCCCTCCTGGCCACCATGTAGACAAGTTCAACCTGCCCCTTTTCGACGTATCGTATTGTAGCCGCATTTACGGCTTTAGAAACTGATCGATATCGACCCGCTCGAAGAAGCTAATGTGGCCGAAGCTGAGCCAGTACTGAGCGAGTCGGTTAGGGGAAATAAGGAAGAGCTGGGACTCTATATACTTGTCTAATGAGAAAAAATTAGTTCACGTGGTTCGTAAAATAAGGAGAGAAGGGGGGGGGATGAAGGGAGAAAAAGGATACCGTTGCAGAACCCCGTTTGGGCTACGTGGCCCCTGCTCTTCACGACCCGGACGCCTGCGAACGGCTCGTCGCGCATGATGGCCACGAAGCCGTCGTCGCCGAGATCGTCTGCAACAAACGTGCACTCCCCGCGCGGTACGTTCGGGTCACCCGTAATCTTGATCGCTTCTAGGCTGCCTCGATACAGCCGCGCATCTCTCTTCCGCTCCTCGAACCCCTCTTCCGTCTCGTTCGGCCACTTTTCCAGCGCGGATTCGTCAAAGGGCTCCGCGTCGTCGGGCTGGTTGATCAGGAGGAACTCGCATCCGTGCCCGCTATAATCGCCGACCCAGATTCCGCGCCACGGCTTGTCGGCCGTGGGTGTGTAGAGCTCGGGGTCGAGCGTTGCGTACGTGCTGACGGTCTCGCCGATATAGAAGCTGTGACGCACGCGGCCCCCGTGCCCGAACGTCCCGTTGTGCATCTCCATCCAGCTGTGGATGTGGAAAGCCCGATCGGACATCTCGCCCCGCTTGGCCGGCCGATCATAAGACCGGAGGGTGAACTGCTCCCCGGGGAAATTAACAGCGGCGACACGGCTGTCCGCCGGCACGGTTGGCGGCGGCCAGATATTCCCATAGGGGAAGCCACTGCCAGCTGCCTCCTCGACTGCCTCCGCTGGCATGGGCCGCGCCAGCAAGAAGTTGCAGAGTATGTCATGGGACACGCTATCTAAGTGCATGGGCACCTCGCGGGAAATCCGATTCGACGTCGAGGCGTGGGACATGGCGGCCATAGACCTCGGGTGCGTCTCGAGGCGTTGGCCGGACCGCACCCGCGTCGCGCTGTCGAGGCCCTTCGCCCGCAGCTGGAGGACCGGCTTGTCCATGTGCAGTTTGATCTCGGGCTCGAAGGCGTGAATGATGACCTCGGGGTCGGCGGACCAGTGCTCGTGCGTCCCCTTCTTGCTGATGGCCAGCATCCGATAGCCCTCGATGCAGCCCCGCCGGCTATCGTAGCGGACAATGACCATCGTGCCCGCCAGGTCCCGCCCGCAAAACCAGATCTTGTACTTGGGCAAGAACCAGCGCGGATCGTGGGCCACATACAGCTCGCGGAACGTCGAGCAGGGATAGGGGCTCGAGACGGCGACGCCGGGGACATTGGCTTGGACTACTGCGTGCCAGATATGCTCGGCATTGGCAGAGGTGTGAAGAGCCCGGCACGTCTGAGAAACGGAAGCCAGGTCGATCGGAGAGAGAAACGAGAGAATATGATCAATCATCTCGGGAGGCAGGGAGCCGGGGAAATACCGGCCCACGGGCGGCGATGCCTCCGTTTCTACAGACATCTCCTTCTTAGCTTGTGACCCCTCTCGGCGTATATGATAGAACGGGGGCGCAAGCGTCGGACACACTGACCCACAGCACCGGCCCGTTTGGGAGGGCAGTCACCAACCGAGGAGCTGGACATCTTGCATCGGTCGGTTGAAGGCACTAGGCTGTTCACCTCCGCTGCCCAGTCTCGAAAATCCAGTTGAGGTTATCTTGCAGTGCCTGCCTCCTCTGCCCTGTCAGCTCCACCTGAGCTGACAGGGATCTCGACGGTATCTCGAACTGGGGAAAGATGCGCGGAGCTCTCGAACAAGCAAGCGCACCTAGCCCATGAGACGGTCAGATGCTCATGAGGGCTGGGCCGGTGCAAATATGGAGAGACGCAGAGAAGGGTAATGAAGTAGGTAGGCCAGGCAATCTCGAGGTCGGGATGGCGAGATGATGGCAAGCTGTTTTAAAGTACCCCAGGCGGAGATCGAATTGCGGAGGGTGCACAGTGGAAGTGGATGGAGGCGGGAGCTGGCGGGCTAGTGGGCTAAAAAATCGCCGGGACGACCTTGGCTCAGCTTGGCATGCCGCCGTCTCAGGCAGGCCCCGCTGGAACCGGTGCGCTAATAGCGTCGCCAATGCAAGCACCAGGTCGCCGATCGCAGCGCCGATAACTGCGCTAAAACAAGGTGTAGGGGTGGCGGCTTGTACAGAATAGGGACTTCTAGACGAGGTGCAACCTCGAATTGTTCTCTCTCCACTTCTGCCGGACGCGCCAGTCTTTGTATCCTTCTCTCAGCTCCCAGCGCCCACGTCAACAGAGCCAGAAGCCTAGATGACCCCGCATTGGGATCAGGAAGAGGAGGGAGGACCCAGCTGGGGAGTGCTAGAGTCGGATGAGGAATTCCGGAGCACGTGTTTCAGGACGAAGAGCTGGCCACGGTGCCATGGTAGGACTTCGCACTCAAGATGATTTACCCGGTCCACATAGATTACCTATATATTGCTTGTGATGGAGACATTCTAGGAATACACTTATGCCACAGAGCCTGATACCTGAAGCATCAGGAATGGCAGAAGATAGACTACGGATACCTACTTCTACCCAAACAAGTGCATTGAATAATGCGTCCAAACACAGCCTAAGGCAGCATTCCCAAACAACGCCAAACTGACGACATCCGACCCCGGCTGCCAAACTGACACCCGATTGACTCACACGGGCAAGCCTAGCGCCTAGTGCTCGACAGACAGAGTCCAATGGGTTGCCTCCGTCTCTACTGCGTATGCTTTTGGCCCCCCACACCACCACGCTTAGCTCAAGAGGGAGGATTTACACCCACACACGTCGGGGAGATATAGGCTACTGCCAGCAGAGGATGGCTTTAGCGCAACTCCACTGCACCACGCTGCTGCCGGCCCGCCGAGCGCGATGGGCCAGATACGGAGAACTGTCTCTCAACCCCGAAAACACCGCGCATGGCAGGCGCCCATGCGGCCGAGACGGGACCGTTCCTGGCGAACAGGTCCTCGCATCACACACGGCGGGCTGCCCGGTCTCCTCGCTCCGAGCAGAGTGCCGCGAATCGGCCCGCGTCTCGGCCGAGACAGACCTACTAACGGGAGCGGCGATTACGGAGGTAGACTCGACCTAGCCGAAGCGTCAGGCGGACGGCAAGCGTTCGAAGAAATGCAAACAAACAAGGCTGCCGACTCATTTCCGCGAAGGGGGGGGGGGGGGATCCGCCCGGTCCGGTCTGCCGGGTCAGCCCGGCCTGCGTCGACAACCGAGCCACAAACAGCCTCGGCTTGGCTGCTCAGCGCCTTCCTTCACCTCCCCGTCCCCCCATCTCTCCGAAAAAGACTGACCCAATTTGCCGGGATGTTTGCACCGCGTATGTTGGGGTGGGCTGCGGAACCGGCGCCGCACCGGAGGCGGAGACGACGAACTGGCCGATATCAGGGCGGAGAGAGTGGATAGCTGCTGCCTAGGAGGGAGGTAGCGGACCCCTCGGGATATGGGACCGCATTGGGGTCTGCCAGCCTCTGCCGAGACGCCCTTCTGCTGTCGAAGAACAATCATCTGATCCGACGATCACTTAGCGTACATTTTGCTATCGTACAGGACTGAGAGATCGCGACTGGCCTTGGTATCTCGGTTTGCACGGAGCAGGTCCCTGTGAAGGGTGCACAGGCGTTCCCGGCGATTGGGCCTTCAACTCCAAGCTCCATGCTCCAAGTCCCCGGCCATCCTGAAAGCCGCTCCACTTGCCACCCCACCATCTTCCAACTCTTCGACTTGAGCAGCTCTTGATGCTATCTCAACCTATAGAGTGTCTCAACCTACAGAGTGCGCCTTGCGAAAGACTTCGACGTTCTAGCATCGCCTCGCAGGCTCAAGGCTGACGCCATCGCCACTCGGCCCATCGGCTGTCCAGTTTCGGAGGGAAGTATTGGACCAAACATACGGGGCGGCTAGATCCACCCAGCAGCGACTCACGCGCTCACTGGCCCGCACCATTGCCGTCGGAGTCCGCTGAACGAACCGATGCGCTGCACAACGACAAGCCTAAGCTGGACCAAACCTCCTGCCTTCTTCGGCCCCTCTCGCGTTACGAATTAGGCACAGCGAGGCTCATCTGATAGACAGGCTGCAACCCGAAACTGATGCACCGCTCCGCTGGCATAGCAGATAAGGACCGGGCACTGCAGCAACGGCAAGATCAAAGCGTTGTAGCGTAGATAGCTCTAGCTGGCCGAAGATGCTCGCAGCTTCCCACCTGCGCTACTACGGGTCCTATGCTTCTCATTGGCCAGCCGAGATCGTCGCCCGCCTTGCCGCCCCAAACGCCTGCCCACTTCGTCATAGCCTAGCCCCTACCTGTCCCTACACCTCTCTCTTGCATACGTTCTTCCCAGAGAAGCCGGAGAACGGCTGCGGCATTCCGTCTAGACATCGATTTGCACGGACCTTTACCTAACTACGAGCTGACCTACGAACTCGCGCTATAAAACACCCCCGGAAAATGATGGCCTCGTTCATACCCCTCCTCCAGGACCTCCTGCCCATGATCCTGCCGTCCAAGGTGCACATCACCAAGGCGGAGGATCTAAGGCCCGCCTCCTCACCCGATGGGGCCCCGGCTGAGGCGCCGGTCTCCCACGCCGGGGCTGGGGCAGACGACCAGGAGGGCGGCGGCGAGAACAGCAAAAGCGCGAAGGAGGGCCGGCCCGCGGGATCGGAGGGGGGGGGAGGAGGAGGAGGAGGCGCGGCGGCGGAAGGAGAGCGGACTGGAGGAGGGGTCGTCTCGAAAGACGCCATAGTGGATAGGACTGATAGGATGTGTGCTGCGGGTAAGCTAGCACGTCTTCCTGTCTCCTCCCCTCCCTTTTGTTATCTGTTCCCGATCCTCCCCCTTTCCTTAAGTCATGTCATCTGCGTCCTCGTTATGCGGCAGCTGTAGGCTCTTGGATACCCCCCTACCTAGGTACCTACCTACGGAGCAACGAGGTACCTGCACCCACATACTACTACCTGGAGCATGGAGGCAAGCGTAACGGGATGGAAACCGAGATGCAGCTCGTGCTCCTACACGTACACATGTAGCATGTGGCATGTGGCATGTGCGCGCTGCAGCCAGACGGCATGAACCTTCCATAGTCGAATACCTATGTACCTGGGTACCTACCTATGCATATGTAGAGAGTTAACCTAGTCTTTATCCCGGCGCAGTCATGATCGCAAAACCCAAGTCGGCCTCGGCCATATTCCACAATGCAGAACAAGGTAAGACACACATTAAAAGAAGCAGCAGATGGGTATAAAAAGGAGAAGAGGAAGAGAAAAACGGCGCTTTAGATATCCCCTTTGCCTTGGCTCACTCGTACGCGAACCTCACTCCCTCTCCCTCCCCCCCACCAAAGACGCCATCATTTACGCCGCCTCCGGCACCGCCATCCTCGCGACGCCCCCTAAAGACGACGACGAGACGGCGACGCCCGTGCGCCGCGCCATGTCGGCAGGCGACTTCGCCCTCGTGCCGCCCTGGACGGAGCATCAGATGCTCAACGAGTCAGACGAGGAGGTCGTCTGGGTCGTCGTGCGCAGCGGGCCGGCGCCGACGGTGGTCAACCTCACGGAGTGGGGGGGGCCGCAGGCAAAGAACCTGTAGCCGAGGCGAACCCGTCGATGCTGGTGCCGATGCTGGTGCCGATACCGATGCCGATACCGATGCCGATGCCGATGTCGACGACGACGTCGACGACGAGGTGGTTCGGACAGGTTGGGTGGTGGGTGTTGCAAGCTTGTTATTGTGTGTAGGAAACAGGGGATGTTTACTTGTTGCGTATCGCAAATAATGCCATTCTGCGTGCAACGACCTGAATTTTGAGACGGAGGTGCGAGGCCCGGCCCAGGTCGGCAGGGCGCTTTACTTCTTTCTCCCCTTTCTCTATTTCTTCTGTCTATCATCTTCTTCCCCCCCATAAACCCTGAATTCTATCCCTCCGTCAGGGTATCTACAGCAACAGCCGCCCACTAAGAAGATGGTTTATCCGTACAATATCTCCATATAATCTCCAAAAGGCGGCGCCGGTCCTCGGGGGTGTCGAATATCTGGGCGTGGTCTAGTCCGGGACTGAACAGGAGTTCTACCGCGCCAGGTCTGTCGTGCCGTGCGTCCGGAACCACAGCGACCTGGCTCCCCTCCCCGTCTGGCTCGCCGATCACCGCTTGGCCGTCGCTCCGGGCGGCGGCATCTCTCAGGTCTCCCTCGCAGGTGAGATACGCCCGTAGGGTAGTGGTATCGACGATGATGTCGCGGCCCGATGCGCAGACGGCCACCTTTCTCCTCCGCCGCGGCAGTGCCTCGCTCTGCCCCGTGCCTGGTGGTCGCGACGCCGCAGGCTCTCCTTCGACGTCCTCTTCGGCCCAGCGCAGCAACTCCTCCTTCCAGATGAGGTTCTCCCGCCAGAAGAAGTGCCGCCCGAGCGCGTGCGCCGTGCCCGGGTCCATGCTGGCGAAGTACCATAGCTGCCACTCGTTAGCGCGCCGCGGCTTCCGGCGCGTAAAGTTGTACGCCACGTCGGGCAGGTGCAGGAGCAGGCTGACGGGGTCAACGAGCACGAGGGCCGCGACCCTGGGCCCGAGAGCCGGCGACCGCACGATATGCGTCGTGAGCACCGAGCCGTACGAGTGCGACACCAGCACCACCTTGTCCCAGCCGTGGTGGTCCAGTATGGCCGCCACCTGCGCGAGGAACTCCGGGCGCCCGAGCGGCTCGCTCGTGAGGCGCGAGGAGACGGGGAGGATCTCGAGGGCGATGATACCGATCTGGCCGGCGCCGCTGCCCGCTAGGCCCCCGTCCCTCTTAGCATTCATTTCTGCGAGGAAGTCTACATAGGGCCACAGCCCGATGCCGATGCCGTGAATGAACAGCACAGGAGCCGCGTCCGCTGCCGTGTGCGGCCGGTACCAGTAGCCCAGTTCTCTGGAAGGCGACCGACGCTTTAGCTTGCTGGTGGGGAGCCACAGCTGCGGCCGCGGCGGGAAGACGGCCAGCGCCTTTCGCAGCGGCGGGCTGTAGTAGCGGAGCCCGGTCCAGGAGAGGACGGCGTAGGTCGCGACGTCGATCACGCCCACTATCAGATACCACAGCACGGTGCGGTATCGCGTCTCGATGGCGTCGATGCTGAGACGGAGAGGGCGGGCCCTTCCCCGCCCGGGAGGGATGGGTCGGCCCAGGCACGCCTCCGTCTCGCGGACATAGCCCTCGAGCTCGGCCTCAATATCCTCCTCCGTCTCGTCAAGATCTCTCGCTGCGGCCGCGATGGCGGCGGAGATGGAACCGGAACCATCGCGGTCGAAAAACGCCCACAGATAAAACTCCCGCACGTTGTCCCGGCGGATCTCGGCCTCGTCGGCGCCGAGGAACCACAGCCGGAGGTATGCCGCGGGCACGGGGACGTTAGCCAGGCACTTGGTGAAGAGGGCGACGCGCTCAGTCCGCGTCGCCGCCGGAGGTGGGTGCCGAGCCTCGCGTTGGAAGCGCCGCGTGTAGGGGACGTAGACCGTCAGGGCGAAGAGGAGCTCCAGCGCGAGGAGCGCACCGGAGACCTCGGCGACGATAGCCGCGGTGGCTGAGACGGAGTCGGTGGATACATGCACTGACTCTTCTGCCGCCGCCGCCGTTGAGCCCCCGAGGACAAAGGAGGGGGAGGGGAAGGCCAGGGTCAGGGCCAGAACTAAGACGGCGGCATAGATGTAGACGATGTACTGTAGCAGGAAGACGCAGGTGCGGATGAATATGTACTCTGGCAGCGAGGTGCCCAGCATCCTGCTCCTGAGTGGCTGTAGTCACAGCGTCGCTGAGCCTGACCGTCTCGTCCGCGCCGTCTATTTCCTACGCTTCTTATGCAGAGCCCTAGCTGGTCTCGCTGCTGGTCGTTTGTGATTCTCGCCTGCTCGCACGTGTCGATATGTCGAGATAGCGTGCTCGCGGGTCATAAGAGGCGTCCTAGAAGGAGGAGGAGGAGGAGGAGGAGGAGGAGGAGGAGGAGGAGGAGGAGGAGGAGAAGCTAAGGATTGTGAAGGATGTCGCTTCAGGCACACTGGGGTAGGAGTGGGCACGTTCCTGGCGAGTTGAGTTGCGTGACGTATTGACCTAAGATTGGTGGTGATTGCAGATTTCCAGGGCGCTGTTTCAGGCGCTAAGGCTGCCGCTAATGGACTTATTGGCCGCCCCGAAAGCCGCAAAGCCGCGTGGCTATAGGCGGGCACAGCGCATGACACCAGCCCATGCAAACGCCATACTCGATGCCAGCGCTCAACATTTTTCATTCCAGCGAGTTGGCGTAGCCTGCCGTAGCCTGCCGCGGTACCTAATTTTTCATGGCACCTCAACACGCCCAGGTAACGTCTCGAGGCAGCGCATAGGCGCATTTCCATTGAAGCAAGTAGGTACGTACCTACGGAGCTGAACGCATTCTCATCTCCACATGGCATTCCCCATGTAGATAACAACGGCCAGCGTCAACTCTGCCGTCGGGCTTCCGATACCCAAACATTCATGGACGTTTGGGTTATTCGCTCGGCTAACCCTCCTGCCGGCCGGGACACCGCCTAGTCGAACGAGGCGCCGGCCTCAGGATCATCCAACGCGGCACTGGTGTCTGGCATCCACCCCTTGGGCCGCTCGCTGCCGCGCACGCGGAGGCCATAGCCCAGTTTCTCGACCTTGATGATGGAGGTGCGCAGGGTGTCCATCTTGAAGCGCCACGTGCGGTCCGTCCGCCGCGGAAGCATCTCGAAGAAGCTGCCCAGCTCCTGCATGTCCGACACGATCGTCCGTCTGTACGTCTCCCCCCCAGCCGCGCCGCCTTCTTCTTCTTCGGCCGTGGAGGCCGACGCGGCGAGCTCGCCGTTCAGGGCGGCCGTCGTGGTTGCGAAGCGCATCATCTCGCCCGAGAGGTCGAGGACGCCCATCAGGTAGTCGTCCCCCGTGAGCTCGAAGGTGGGCGCGTGTGCCGGCTCGGCCTCGGCATCCGCGTCGGTATCCGCATGCGCATCCACGTCCATCTCTCCAGCCTGGTCGCTCTGCCCCTGGCTGCTGTCGGGTTTGACGGCTCGCCGGCCGTCTCCCTCACGCGGCTGCCGCTGCACCTCCGCGGCCCGCGATGCCGCGCCCTCCCGGCACAGCTGCGCCATCATCTCGGTCGCCTCCCCGAAGCTCATGAGCGCCTGGTAGCGCAGGTAGTGCGCGAACGTGACGGCCTCGACCATCTCCTCGATGCCCATGGCGTTGCGCGCATACCGCCACCGGTCGATGCCCTGCATCTCGACCGCCACAGCGGCCAGCAGCTTCGCTACCTCGGCTAGGCGTGCCTGCACCTCGTCGCCGACGTCTGCCGGGAGCGACGGGCTGATCTTGCGGACGCTGGGAGGGGGCAGGGGTTCTGCATCAATGCCCGCGTCCCGAATGGAAGGATACAAATAACCGTAACTTACCGCTGTAGAGAAAAGATACTGCAGCGTCCGAGGTTAGCTTGGTGGGATCAGAGAGTGGAAATGCGGAGAGTGGAAACGGCAGAAGTACTTGGGGCGTACATCTTCTTGCTCAGGCCCGTAATGTCCCGCGAGGCCTTCACGACGCGCTCCCGGCGGTCGTAGTGCTCGTCGAGCTCGTCGCGGAACCGCTCAAACATGGGCGTGTAGGCATTGCGCACGACGGGCACAACAGGCCTGTCCTTTTTCGGCGGTTGCTGCGACCCGCGGTCCTGCGGGCGACGCGAGTTGCCATGCCAGTCGCGCTTAACGCCGGCCATTGCGTCTCTTGCCCCGTGGCAGTTTTGCTATCCCGGCTGCGCCGTGTTCTTGCACCTTTGAGTTTGCACCTCGGGGTGTCTGAAGAATGGCTGGATAGACCATGGATGGGGTGAGGATGAGGTGGGGTGAAGGTGCAGAAAGGCTCCAGTGGGGACCGGTGATTATCCTTGTAGGGGAATTGATCGGGACCTGGGGCTCAGCAGGGGGATGGTGGGTGCAGTAATTGGACGGAAACCAAGGAGGCGGTAGGGCCGCTCCACTAGAACTCCAGGGCATCAGCGATAGTCTTAGTGGAGTGAAGAGAACACATCCTCAATGACCTTTCCTCCGCATAGTTCCGTCGAGGACAACACAGGTATCCAAAGCTGAAGGACACTGAAGGCGGATGGCAGAGTAAAGAGAAAGTGGTCTCTTCAACCCTCTGGCTTAGGTTCCAGGTATTTCCTGGGTACCTACCTACTCTCTAGCCTTCGCCACCAACATCATGGCCCCTCCTAAACAGCCCTCCGAGGCTCCCCAATCACCATCTCGGGGCCTCGGCATGGTAGATGCTTTCTTCACCCACCCCGGCGCCATCTATGCAGCCGGGGCACTGCTGAGGATTATCTTGCTGCTGTACGGTCTCTGGCAGGATGCACACTCGCCCCTCAAGTACACAGACATCGACTACATGGTGTTCACCGACGCGGCGCGCTTTGTCGCCCACGGGCCGGGCGCGTCCGGTTCCAGCCCCAGCTCCGGCTCCAGTTCCGGCTCCAACTCCGGCTTCGGCTCGCCCTACACGCGGGAGACGTACCGCTACACGCCGCTGTTGGCCTGGCTGCTCCTGCCCACCGCCCGCGTCGTGCCCTCGTCACCAGCCTGGACGACCGCGTTCTTCTCGTCGGGCAAGCTCCTCTTCGCCCTAGCCGACCTGGTCGCCGGCTGGCTGCTCGTGCGCATCCTGACGACGCGGGCGAGCATGAATCCGGCGCGCGCGCACAAGTTCGCCGCCATATGGCTGCTGAACCCCATGGTTGCGACCATCAGCACGCGCGGCAGCTCGGAGGGCCTGCTGGGCATGCTGGTGGCCGCGCTGCTGTGGGCGGTGCTGAGCCGGCGCGTCGGCCTGGCCGCGCTGCTGCTCGGCTTCGGCGTGCACTTCAAGATCTACCCGTTCATCTACGCCCCTGCCATCGTGTGGTGGATGGACGACGCGCGGAATGGCGTTGGGGTCGCGGTGGGGACGAAGGAGTCGCCGGGGAGGAAGAAGAACCCCGTGCTGGCGTTCCTCAACCCCCCGCGCGTCAAGCTCGCCCTCGTCAGCCTGGCTACGTTCCTATCTTTGAACGTCGTTATGCTCTCTCTGTAGGTCTCCCTTTTTTGGTTTTCCTCTTGAATATCCCCTCCCCCCTCTCAGTCCTAAGGCTTACTCCACGCACTAGCTACGGCTTCCCCTTCCTGCAGCACACCTATCTGCACCACGTGACGCGCATCGACCACCGACACAACTTCAGCCCCTACAACACGCAGCTGTACCTGGCCTCGTCTAAGGTGGCGCAAGCTCGTAGCCATATCGCCACCGACGCCGCCGGAGACGGGGCGGGCGGGACGGGAGGCCCCGGCATCGAGGCCCTCGCATTCGCGCCGCAGCTGGTCCTCTCGACGGTCCTGATCCCCCTCGTCATGGCCAAGCGCGACCTGCCCGCCGCCATGCTTGCGCAAACCTTCGCGTTCGTCACCTTCAATAAGGTGTGCACAAGCCAGGTACGTACCGCCTTCCCCGTAAACTTATCTCCTTTCTCCCCCGGAGAATGCGGAGGCTCCGGCTGACAGTACGAGCGCAGTACTTCCTCTGGTACATGGTCTTCCTCCCGCTATACCTCCCGCGGTCATCCTTCCTGCGGCGGCCGGCACTCGGCATCGTGGCCGCTGCGCTGTGGGTGGGCACCCAGGCCTCTTGGCTGCAGCAGGGCTTCGAGCTCGAGTTTCTGGGCCGGAGCACCTTCGTGCCGGGCCTGTGGCTGTCGTCCTTGGCCTTCTTCCTCGTCAACTGCTGGATCCTGGGGGTTATCATTGGCGATGTTGCCGGCGACGCCGGCCCTAGGTGATGGCAACCAGCCTATACGTACTGCCTACCTACTTGTAGGTACTTCGGCTCGTAGATGTATTTACCAGCAACGGTGAGATATAACCTCTACCCAAATTTCACAACATTCTCAACACACCTACTTATCTGTCGAATGTTAAGTTGCAGTTGGAAGGGATTTCACTCACTACCTAGGTGGTCATCATCGAGGTCTATCTGTCCCATTTAGGCACATGTACCTATGCAGCTACTATCCCTGTCTACTTGCCCGTAGATACCATCGCCCTCGCGACATATTCCGACATGCCCGACTATTCTAGCGGTACCTCCCTAGCTACGATATAAGACCTCAACTTACAACACCTCCTGACAGTCATTACTCCCGTATTTCGTTGAAATCATAACATCGAGCCACCTCGCCGATGATCCTATCCATCCACGGAAACTTGAAACAGTCCCCGGGGGGGGGGGGGGAGTGGAAGAGCCTAAAGTGATTCTGAGCAGCGAGATGGAGAAATCAGCTAGCGCAGACTGCGGGATAACTCTCCGGGGTTATCAAAATAGGTCCGTGGATCGAGGGTATGTAATGTAGATAGTAAGGTTTCGTTCCAGATATCCCCTGATTTAACCATCCGGCACCGTAAAACTCCCTCCCAGCCGGCCTACTCCCAAAAAAATAAGGCATCGTACGTATCATCCCTCCCCTCTTCCACTGGTTGACTTCCGTCCCCTATTTCCCCCGCTAGTCATTCCACCGGTCCACGAGCATGAGCCCTTGACTTCGATATCTAGGTGATCGAGAGGGAAGAAAAACCGGGAGAAAGTGAAGAAAAAAAAATGAGAACCACTAAACGCCGTGCTTCCATGTCAATGTGATGGGAAATCGACAGGGGATTACCCTCTCGGCGAGCTTTTCGCCGGCGACGGAAAGGAAAACGGCAAGGCAGAAACCAAAGAAACAAGGAGAAGGGGTAACGAGAAAGAGAAGAAAAAGGGACGGCAGAAAAATAGGGAAGCTTCCCTTCAGGGAGCGATAACGCTTCCCGTTAGTAAGGCGTAGTTGCTGAGCTTCAACGAGAGGACGCGGTTCCTGGGGAACTCGGGGCTGATGACCATGCGTCCATCCTTGCTATACCCCATCTCGCCAAAGGTCTCAGACAGCTCTTCGAAGCGGACCTCGGGCCGGACCTTGTTCAACTCGGCCACAATAGCGTCGCTCCAGACGCCGGAACACCAGCCGTCTCGAAGCAGGAAGTAAGGATTCAGCGGGGGCACCGGAGAATCTGTAAAAAGTCGCGCAGGTTAGCCGAGTCCGAGGGCTAGCAATGGACGCAACCGGGCGAACGCGAGGACATGTTTCGGAAGGGAGTACTTACCGAGATCCACATATCGGATCCTCAGGTAATCCAGCATCTTCAGTTTGCCCAGGGAGCGGATCCCGGACAGGACGAGAGACTCGAAGGCGTTGATGAAGTGCATGTCGGTGATGCCGGACCCCGACTCATTCCAGTGCGTCACATGGCGACAGCAGTTCTTCACCGTGATGTCGACCGATTTGAGGCGAGTCGTGCGAGGGTCTGCCAGACGCGCGGCCACGTCGAAGAAGGCCCGGCATACGCGCCCGGTGTACGTGAGGTGTTCCAAGGCGGGCGCAGCCTCGGCTAGGCGGAGGCAGAAATGTAGTTTGTTCGACACCTTGAGGAAGTAAGGGGGAAACGATAGCTCCCGGCGGTAGTCGCCCTCGAGGCAGAGGTTCAGACTGGTCAGACTGTTCGGCAGCTTCGGTAGGACTGTCGCCA
This sequence comes from Barbatosphaeria neglecta, assembly GCA_022813145.1. Classification (NCBI taxonomy): domain Eukaryota; kingdom Fungi; phylum Ascomycota; class Sordariomycetes; order Barbatosphaeriales; family Barbatosphaeriaceae; genus Barbatosphaeria; species Barbatosphaeria neglecta. Next base: position 24,715 of record JAKLNC010000114.1, on the reverse strand, counting down.
TGGTCAAGTAGCTCTTAGACTTGGGCTTGCTATAGGAGCCGTGCCACTCCTGAAGGTTGGGCAGCGCCGAGACGATGGCGTCGAAGTCGTGCTTGCTGCGGATCAGATTCCACTGGCCCTTGGTGACGAGCGTCCGGACGGTGTAGATCTTGGGCATAGGCCTCTCCTCGCGGATGAAGTGACGGACGGGGGGCGCCTTCTTACGCTCGCCGCCCTCGAGCGTCATGACGCAAACCTCGGGAAACGTCGTGCTCACGAAGTAGAAGGCCTCCTCCAGGGAGCAGTTGTCGTGCGGGATGACGTACGAGGCATTGGTCAGGCCGTCGAGGGTGACCGTGGGAAGGGCCGACGTCGCCGTCAGAGCCGGCGCTCCGTACTTGGGCTGGAAGACGGGAAACCAGACCTCGACGTGCTTCACATAGGAGCGCAGATGGGGGTGCTGCGCAAAGTACACCAAGGCATCGTCTACAGAGCGGCCCGTGGCCTTGAGCTTGATGTGCCGGTAGAGGCGCTCCTGGATCAAGACCCTCCAAGCGCTGCTCACCAGCGCCAGCTCCGACAGCTCCTTCCTCCGCGAATGCCGCAGCGCCGTGCCCCAGCTTCTAGAGACGCTCGGCATGCCCACGGAGCTCTTTGACGTGGTGGAAACGCGATATCCGAAGAGGTGATCCAGTATGCACTCGTGGATCTCGGCGGGTAGGTCGTTCAAGTTCATCTCCGTATCCGGCGGCGGAGCGGTGAAGGCGGCGGACATGTAGCGGTCCAACGAGTCGTCGTAGACGAAGCCCCCGGCCTCCTCGGCCGGACAGCTGGAGCAGCAGAGATCATCGGTGCGCTGCTCGGGCTGGGGGAAGGGCGTGCTGCTCGGCCTCGTGGGGGGGACGAAATCTTGCGGATGTATCTGGTTGAGCGGTGGGCTGGAAGGGCCCGGCGATACCGGATTCGACACCGCCGTCATAATCGAGGCCAATTCCACCGTAGCTTTGCCCTCATCCTGGTCGCAAACTGAGGATGGGCGAGAAGGTCGTGCGGGGCGGGGGTCGATAGGAAGTGGGGAGACGTCGAGGATGCCGAGGGCGTCGCCGTCCAGGCCGGGAGAGAGGATTCTGAGCGACATGGTCAATTCAAGATTGTCTGCTCCTTGCGTGGTCTGGCGGCTGCAGTTGCATGGCAGGTGGAAGGATAGTCGGCCAGATGGATGGCGGCAGAGATGGAGATGGGGTTGGCCGCAAGGCGGAGGATCGAACCAAGATGAGGAGGGAGGGAGAGGCAGACAGAGCTGAGGAGGGGGAGAGGCCGGATGACGAGACGATATGGGACTGCGTTCAGTCCTGTTGGGTGGCGGCAAACCCGTCAAAAGAAACCTAAGGCCTTAAATGGGGGGCACTCCTCAGATGGTTATCAGTTCCAAGGCTGGAACGAGCCCCAATCCAGGTGCCCAGTGGCCAGATCCAGTCCCAATACCGAGCCCAGCACCAGTTGCTGTTTGTTTCCTTTGGGCTCCAAGCGGACGCGGGCAGGGCAGGCAGGTCGCGTGAGACTTGGCCTGCAGAGATTGGCTGGCCCGACGGCTTTGGGTGGGCGAGAGGACGTTTGGGTGCGCAAACGGTGAGCCGGGATTGAAGGGACTACCAGTATGACGGGCAACCACCAGCTCGACCGGCCAACCCGAGTGACTATGCCCTAGAGGGCTGCGCTCACTGGCTGACTGGCTCCTCAGGTCGTAGGGGTGCTTGCTGTGGTAGTGGCGCACAACATGCAGGAGGCAGTCACGGTAGTATGGGCAGCCCTGAGGACAGGGACTTGCAGGGGAGAAGGGAGGGGGAGAGGCTGTTTTGGTGGTGGTGGGATGGCGCGACAACGGCGGGGAGATACGCGACAGAATCAACACCCGGGGTAGGTGCCAAGGAATGGGTCGTCGTAATTCTGCGTAGGTGAGGGTCGAGCATGCAGCATTGCCGTCGTTTCTGTTATGCTGCAGGAAGGTGAGGCAGGTGAAAGGGAATTGAGGAAGATTATCTGGAAAACAAGACAAGCACTCAGGTAAGTTAGCCGGGACTCCTAGGCAGTTCTGGTACATTTTTTAATGAGGGCCAATTTGAGACACGGCCTGCACAGCCGCCATTGAAGCCTGTAGGTGCTGTAACTTCAGGTATGGATTACTGCCTACCTACCTACCAATTGCTACCCACGTCGCAATCCCTCCAGCCTGGCTGGCTCCACAATAGTAGCCCCCATCCAAAAGGCCACTGCATCCCTGCGAGGAACAGGCGCCAGAAGTTCGCAGCCAGGAGTCGTGACAGCCTCCCACCACCACCCACACAGCCTCAGCCACACACAGCAACCACTCTTTCGGGCCCGCAGGAAGGGGCGGGAGGTTTCAATGCTTTCAGACCCTGATTGAGGCAGAACTGTTCTGCACAGGGCAGAACTAGTTTTCGCAAAGGGCAGAACTGGTTCTGCACATGATTCAGCCCATCTTTGTAATGTGCAGTAAAATCAGGATCCTGCTCAGCAGGCTGCTTTTGTTTGGCCTTGTCTTTGTCTCTACGGCTATGCGTACAAATCCGTAGATGCATCTATCGCTCTTGGAAAGGTGCCTGATTGAGGCCCTCTCAGTCCCTCCTCAGGCTCTCCTGTCATGGCGGATGGGGGGGGGACCACCAAATGGATTCAAGCCACAGTCTGCTGCAGCAGGGCAGACCATTGATCTGTCCAATCATGCGCCTTCCTGCACATCATCTTGCATGAATCTTTCCCAGGCCCGATCCCCGTCTTCCGTCTTGTGGCAGTTATTAATCCCAGACATTCACAACATTGGCACACCAAAGCAACCCGGCTCGTATGTACGTCGCCCGGCCCCTGGTCCTTGCGCAGCGCGTAATTTTCACGTGTGATCTCATGAGATGGCGGGCCAGAGGATGCTCGGTAAGTCAAGGCAGTACTCAGCACGCTAACTCGCCTTGGGCAAAACCGCTCCGGGATCTCCAGTGCTCCGTACAGTCTGCACTCCGTGTCCGTCTTCAGACTACGGGTGCCGCCACGCGGATGAGAAGGAAGGCTCCGCTGATGACACCCATGGATCCATGGATACGCCAGGTGCGTTCCAGCCTTAAACCCGTTGGGGCGCCGGTCAATGGGCTGGTGTTGTCGAGGCCGGGGTTTGAGAGCTGGGTCGTCTGCACCGCGGTCGACGAAGCTTCGCAGATCGACTGTGCGGGAGAATTGCTTCTGGCGATGGCGGCATGACAGCTAATGTGACTGACTGCCCGATATCGCTGCTGCAGGCGATCTCAGACAGCTGCTGGAGGTAGTCTGGGCACTGCGGGTATTTAAGGCAAGGCATATCGACTAGAAGTCTTGTGATGTGACGAGTTCTCAAGAGCGGATCTGATCAATTCGACGCCAGGCCAAAAAAAAAAAGAGGAGCAAGAGGACGACAAGTGTCAGCAAATGGGAGTGCGAGCTGGCTCCAGATCGCATATCCGAGCGATCTAGCCCAGCATCAACGCCCGACGTTGGCCTGCAGACCGGGGCTCACGTACGAAGTACAGCCGTGGAGTACAGCCGTGAAGTACCGGAGCACGGAGTACCTTGCTGTCTGTACTCCGTATCGACAGCCGTCCTCACCGCTGCGTCCTCCCCCTTCTCAGGACAATGGCATCGCCAATTTCCCTGCGCAAAGGATCGCGAACCGCCCAACACTTCATTTCCTTGTCCTGATCTTCTTGTCCATTTTATCCTGGCCCAAGGAGAGGCCGGCAAAAGGGGGAGCTGAGGCGTCCGTGTTTCAGCGAAGACGAGGAGCCTCCGCCCTCTGTACCCTGCAAAGACAATTGAAGGCCCTGCGAAAATAAAAAAGGCCCCGCCAGAAGAGCAGACGGTGGCAGGCCGTCCATTCATTGCCATGAGCCTCTCCTGCCCAGACCCCTCCAATTTTCATGCACTGCGCCGAGGCCGCTCGCTGGGCCAAGCAGGCGTCGCTAGACCTTTTTCTGCTCTCACGCGATGCCCCCCATCTCCTTTCTTTTTCTCCTTGTCTTTTGTCGTCTCTTCGAAAGCGGAGACATCGCCGTGGCGTATATCCCCTGGCATCCATGGCGCCAGGAGCGCGTCCTCCTGCTGCGTACGTAATCCGCCCATACTCAGCATGCGGCGCCTTGCGTGGAGCCAGGAAGCTACGGCGCCCATGCCGTACGGGCCATTCATACCATGCCCATACGTACGGTGATACGTAAGCCGCCCCCCCAAGCCCGGCCACCGAACGCCGAATCCTTCACCTCAATCAACTCGCAGGAATGGCGGAGCATAGCGGAGCCTGGTCGCGCGCGTGGCTCTGCCTCATTGGCAACGCGGAGGAACACCCTTAGAGGAGGCCAGGCAAAATAACGACGGCGAGAGGACGGGCCAATCTATCTCGGGACCACGGCGACCACCTCAACGGGGCCCGGCCGTCGCAGATACAGCAGCGTCGCCGTCACTGCCCGGCCAGCTCGGCAGCTTCCGGCTCTGCATGAGGCTGCCACTGAACGAGCCTCATTAGAGCGGTCCTTGCCGAGCTCGCTGACTTCCTTGACTGCCAGTCGGAGGGGATGATCGGTCGTCGGGTCACGTATGTGTGGGCACTTAATCTATCGCGCCGCCCTGCCCTGCTCCTGCTGTCATGCTGCCACGCCGTTTGAATAAGCCTTTAATATCCCCTGGCCCAACCGCCGCCCTCCGCAGCAGCCAGCCCTCCGCAGCAGCCAGCCCTCCGCACAGCTCGAACCAGGGAGCCAGGTGCGTACGAGCTCGACCGGCGGCCGATCCGCCGCTTAATCCTTTTGCGACACTGACAAGCCCATTGGCAGCTGCTTGGCCTGTCAAGCTGGTCGCTTCCTTCCCTCCCCCACAGTTGGCCCGGTAAATTGGCTATTCATGGCTCACGCTGACTCCGTGGCTGAACTAACTGGCTGACTGAGTGCCCGACCGACTGACTGCCCGCCTGTGTGCCTGCGTGCGTGCCTGCGTGCGTGTGCGCGCTGCGGTGGACTGCCGGCTGCGTCTCCCTCCGCCGCGCCCTGCAGCGACAATCAACATCCTGAGCCTTGTATCTCTCACACGACGGCGTCGGAGACTTCCCTGGAAAGGGGACAGGCCCGGAGCGAGCGAGCTGCTTCGCGTGTCACTCACGAAACCGGCTCTGGCTCGACAGCCTGGGGGCGGCTGTCAAAAAAGAAGGATCTGCGAGCAAGGACCCGTCGTCTGTTCTGCGGGGCCGGCGAGGCTGTCTCGCGCTTCTCATCTCGTCCTCTTCCCATCTCATCTCATCTCCTCCCGAGCCAAGCTGCTTGGCGGACTCCGGGAGCGCCACCCCCCCTTCCGTCCCCTTTTGTTGATCCTCCGCTGGTACTGCCAATGCCCTCCGAGGGAGCCGTGAATCCTTCTTGGGGACCCTCGTTGGCCTTGCCTTTGTTATGAACCCCCCCTGTCCGGGCCGCCCGCCAAGGGTTGGCGAGCCCGCAGCTCCCGTTCCAAATTTGCGCATCGCGGGTGACGGGCACTCCTTCATGCGAACTCAGTCCGTCCGGGAGGGGGGGGGGGGTGGGATTCCTGTGCCTATATGGCACATCCTAATGCGTCCCATGGGTTGTTGTTTTTTTCCTTAAAAGGAAGCAGCTGTGCTGTTGCTCCTCTTCCGGTTCGAGCTCGTCTGACTGCAAAGTTGCCGCAATTCTTGTTTCTTAACACTCACTCGGCCTATTCCCCTCTATATACATACCTATCTCTACCTAGGTAGACAGAGGGAGAGATCTCAGATCTCATAGGGAGTCAGAGAGAGAGAGAGAGAGAGAGAGATCGTGTCTCCCGTTCTGTTCCTCTTCTTATTTGCCCCTATTCCTTCACGGTTACGGCCTCAGCCATGGCTCCCTTGCTATCTTCGTTCCTCCCCTATCTGGCCCTCTTCGGGGCTGCCGGGCTCGTGCCCACGGCGAATGGGGCGCCGAGCAGACCGAGCGACAGGGTGCTGGGCGTCCCTATCACCAATCCCGACGCCAAGGACCTCGTGCCCAACGCCTACATCGTCGTGTACAACAACACGTTCGACGACGACGCCGTCAACGCCCACCAGGCTAAGGTCATGGCCAAGATCGCGCGGCGGAACGTCGGCAAGCGCTCCCTCGACGGCCGCGACCTGTCCACAGGCACCAACAGCTTCCAGCTGGGCCGGTGGCGGGCGATGGCGCTGGAGGCGGAGGACCGGACGATGATGGAGATCTTCGAGGCCGAGGAGGTGGCGTACATCGAGCAGGACGCCAGGGTACAGACGCGAGCCATCAACACCCAGCCCGACGCGCCGACGGGGCTCGTCCGCATCAGCCACGCGGGCCTCAACGGCTCGGGCTACGTGTTCGACAACAGCGCGGGCAGCGGCATCACCGCGTTTGTGGTCGACACCGGCATTCGGGTCACCCACTCCGAGTTTCAGGGGCGGGCGGAATTCGGAGCCAACTTTGTGAACAGCAACGTACGTCTTCCTTCTCCTGCCCACTCTTCTCCCGCGTGCCACTACTGCTGCTCCTGGTCATGTCGAACGTGTCACTAAACGCCTCTCGGCGGTGAAACAGAACACAGACGAGAACGGGCACGGCTCGCACGTGGCCGGCACCATCGGCGGGCGCACCTTCGGCGTGTCCAAGAACGTGCACCTGGTGGCGGTCAAGGTGCTCGACGCCAAGGGCTCCGGCACAAACAGCGGCGTGATCGCGGGCATGAACTGGGTGGCGTCCAATGCGACGGCGCGCGGCCTGGCCGGCAAGGCGGTGATGAACATGTCTCTGGGCGGGTCCCGCAGCCAGGCGCTCAACGACGCCGTCAACGCCCTGCGCGCGGCCGGCGTGGTCCCCTGCGTGGCCGCCGGCAACGAGGACCAGGACGCCCGTAACGACTCGCCCGCGTCCGCGACCGGCGCCGTGGCCGTGGGCGCCATCGACCAGACCACGGATGCCAAGGCCTCTTTCAGCAACTACGGCCCCGGCGTTGCCGTCTTCGCACCGGGCGTCAACGTCCTGTCCGTCGGCATCGCTAGCGACACCGCCACCAATATCCTCTCTGGCACCAGCATGGCCACGCCGCACATCACCGGGCTCGCCGCCTACCTGATGGCCCTCGAGAACATTACCGACGTCGACGCCGTCGTGCAGCGCATTCAGGCGCTCGCTTCCAAGACCGGATTCGGCGTGCTCGGCAACCAGAGCAACACGACCAGCCTTATCGCCAACAACGGGAATCAATAACCAGCGGCTTCCTAGTTTTCATTTTGCTTTTCTGGCTATTCCGTCATCTACGGGACGGATGGATTTTGCGTCACTTTGTACGCGCCTAGCTTATGGGCTTCATCTTTGGCATTGACTCTCATTGCTTCGTCTACTTTACGTCACATACTCGGTCAATTTGGGTTGGGATAGGGTGGCACTCCTAGCTACATGTAATTAGGTATTATTAGAGGGCTTACAAAGGGAGTGGCGAATACACCGCATGCCGCAGGTAAATAAATACAAGTAGAACCCGAGAGGAGTAATTTATTAGGAGGACCTACGCACCTATGTACGGACAGATAGAGAAGCTTTCCAAATATTACAACTCAAGGCAACACACTCCAGTAAACTATTATGTGACGGGAGGCTCCCTACCCTGGGTAGGTACCCTACGTGGACCTATTGGAAGACGGGGGATAGAGAAAGGGGGGCTAGAACGTCGAAGGCATGAACTGAACCCCCAAACCCCTCCTTTTCCACGGGGTAGATTGTAGATCGCACACGTGCCCGCATGCCCGCATGAACTGGAGACGATCGGAGAGCTCGCGGCTGCTCGGCCGGGCGGGCTGCAATGTAGATCGCACACCGGAGGTGAGAGGCCCATGGCTCGCCGGGTACATCCTCTCGCTCGCGTCGGCAGACGGAGGATGGATGGGGGCGGCGGCTAATCTGTGAGTACCTAGGTACACTAAGCGAGATAGGGAGGAAGGAAAATATAGAGGACACATCTACGGAGAGAATCGCTTTTTTCTCACAAAACGTAGGTATGAAATTATGTTTGCAATCCGTCCCGAGTAGCTACCAACCGTGAGAGGATGACCGCTCGGAGACGTGCCCGGATTCCAGGCTTCTTGCCCCAATTTGATATCAGCACATCTTCGGCACAACTGCAGTCATTGAGGGCGACTGAATTGCAATTTGACATCCGTGCTTGAGTGGGCCTTGGGCCTCGATGCTTTCCCCCGGTCACCAGGATGCGTAGACGTGACAACGCAAACGCGCAAAAAAGGAAGAACGACCAAAAAAGGAGAAGCCCGCGTAGGTGGGCTAGATTAAAGTATTACTAGCGGTGGCTCGGCTTTTCTTTCCACTCCCTCTCTCTACTCCTCTCCCTCTCCCCCCCCCTTTAATCCCAAGCCAAGCCCGAGCCCATTCGAGTCCGGCCGCAACAAGCCGGGCCAGTCCAAGTCCTGAAGAACGTCCCTCATTACGGTACAAGAATAGGATATGATATGTACTTACACACGCTATAACCTTATATACGACACGAGGAATCGGAAACGAAGTGGAAAAAAAGGAACGAGAAAAAAATAAAAATAAAAAATAAGAAAGAGCAAAAATGAAGTGAAGAGATAGAGACGAAACAAGCCGAGAAAGAAAGGTCCCCAAACCAGGTGCGGAGTACTGCTACAGCTCTCCGTGCGTTATCTGCGCGTTCGGCGCGCTAGGTAGCTTTCCGGCGCCGTCGAATATTTTGTCGAACCGTGCACCTAGGAACCACGCGGACCCGATCTGCCGAAGAGTGGGCGTCAGCCGACCGGAGTAGCAGGGGAGAGGCGGAGAAAGGGATCGTGCAAAAGAATACGTACCATGATGCCTCCTACTATGAAGAGCATGAACAGGACCGCGGCGACAAGAAGCAGTCCTTCGGTGGTGTCCATCGTCGCCTCCTTCTTCGGCTTCTGGACATCGTGGACCTGCTTGATGTCCTGCGAGGGGAAGATGGTCTCGATAAATTGCTCGATCTACGTGGTAGGCCATGTTAGCGGGGCTCGTCTCTCATTCCCAGCTGCTGCTGGCTGCGGGATAAAAAAACACGGCTGTACGCGTACCTTGCCGCACTGCACGCTGATGGCCACGTAATTGGGGTCGCGCGGGTCGTTCTTCTTGTGTATCCGCCGCGTGTATCTCTGGAAGACGCCGCACAGGACGCGCAGGTTCTGGGTGGACTCCGTCATGAGCTGGCAGGCGTCGCCCTTGGTGATCTTGATGTTGCGGTCGAACATGGCCGGATTCCGGAACACGAGCTCCAGCGTGGCGATGGCCATGGCCTGCGGGATGGCCGCGAAGTTGAACACGCTCTGGTCGCGGATGGCCGCCAGGTAGAAGATCGAGTCCTCGGCGTGCTTCAGCGCGTTCAGCACCATGTCGGACTGGCAGTGCACGGCGATCTGGCGATTTTCGGGCAGGAAGATATCCTCCCACTTGTCGAAGTACTTGCCCCAGATCTCCTTGGGCCAGAAGCGTCGCTTATCGTCCCAGTCCTCGCGGATGTCGCGGATGATGTTGACCTTCTGCAGGAACTGGCCCATGGACTCGGTCAGCGCCGGGCGCTCCAGCAGCGCCGCGTTGGCCAGCTTCGACTCGACAAACAGCCTCGTCAGCCCTTCGCCTACGAGGCCTGCAACGTAGTGGCAGTACAGCTCGTAGTCCGCGATGGTGTTCACGCCGTTCGCGTTGTGCTCGGCGTTGAGCGCGTAGTCGGCCATGCCGTTGCCCATCTTGATGGTGATGTCCCTGACGATCTCGTAGTAGGGCCGCTTCATCTTCTTCAGCTCGACGATGATGTCGTCGAAGTGCACCAGCAGCTCGCGATCCTTCTCGTTGGGGCCGTTCTTGTCAAAGGTCCAGCCGTCCACCTCCATGTGCTCGTGGAAGTGGCGCAACAGCGGCTCCTTCTCCTTAATGTCGATGGTCATGTCGTCCTCGATCGTATCCAGTCCCCGCAGCACCAGGTAGAAGAGACAGATGGGCATCAGGAGTTCTGGATGGAGCTCCTGGATGACAGCGGCGAAACTGCGCGAGGTCATGTTGAGGAAGTGGAAACATGAGCGCTCGGTGGCCGTTTCTTTTTTGGGGTCACGTCGGTGAACGGGGTCGTGCCATAGCTTCCTGTTCCTTCTCGTTAGCCTCGCCGGCCTGGCGCGTTACGCGGCGCAGAGAGTGCGCCAGGGCCGGGGCCGACTTACCACTGGAGGATGGAACGCAGTTGGTTGGGGTGGAAGACGTAGTAGATGGCTTTCGTGGCGACGCCCATTTTGCTAGATATAACGCGCAAGAGGCGCGATCGTTCCCGGACTGGTCTTTGTGAGAGGTCGGACCTGGGAGAAGGAGAGATGCGAAGGAGACTGAAGGGTGGACGAATGTAGGGTTAAGGAGAGACGGGTAAAGTTCGGGTAAGTTGTAAAGAGGTGACGCAGAAAAAGGAGCGCAATTATCACAAGAGAACAACGGGAAGCGTAAAGAGGTATTACGGAGTATAAAAGAGCGACGAGACTTAAGGATCCCCAGTAGTATTCTGGACTGGATGGAGTCTGTTGACGGTTCAACCGCGCTGGATGGATCCTCAAAACCAGTTGCAATTTGACAAGGTTCCAGTTTCCGGAAAAATGATGCCCTTCCCGGTCTCGGGGCCCCCGCCCCTCAACCCTGCTTCGATCGGCGGGGCATCTCGACGGAATGGGCCGCTGCCATTGGCCAATGCGCCCAGTTTGAACAGCCACAGGCACCGACCGACCCTGAAGGTAGGTGCGCTAAAGGGGGCTTGGCTTTGTTCGTCTGCCTGTCGCTGCCCGCGCAAAAGGGGTCCACGGTGGCTTCGGCGCTTTAGGCACTGATTCCGTAATTAGGGACTCTCCTGTGTATATCCGTTTTGAAGCACCGGGCACCGGGGAGAGCTGGCCTCTCGGCCTTCCCGCTGCAGGAGATCCGCTGGGGCAGGGCTGCTGAAGGTCCAAGCCGTTGACCGCGTGATTTCCAGGTTTCCATCGCAGCGCTGAACGACACCTTTCATACTGCGTGCCTCCGTCTTCGAGGCATTGCAGCGGCGGCAGCATGCCGTCAAGGTGGCTGAGCTGCGGGGGTCCGATGGTCCAGCTGCATCGACAAATACGAAATGCGGCGACGGCGTCCTGAGAAGATTAATAATTGCCGGTATCGTGTCCTGTCGTGTCGTGCCGTGTCGCTGACCGTTCAGTCGATCTTTTCTGGCGTCAGTCGGTTTCAGCAGAAGGAGGGCAACGCCGGGCTTAGAATTGGCTTCGTGTGCGCCGAAGTCTGGACAGGGGCACAGGGGATGTGCCACGCCACGCCTGCAGGCGCCCCCGTCCTGCTGAAAACGTGGGTGTCTCGTTTCTCGTCGCCCCTCGCGATCCACTTTGGATCAACCCCCCGCCTTGGGTTAACCATGGAGGTTAGTTCTGTAGCTGCATCCATTTCAGGGTAGCCCGGCCCCCCAATTCGTATCTGATTGGGAGATTGGTGGCGTTGGCCGTGGTGGTGTGTTGGCTGGCACGCTGGCTCACCGTCTCTTTCTCAGTTCTTACTCTTACCTTCCTACCCTCCCTCAGCTCTTCTCTCCCCCTTCCTACAACCTCCCACAACGCTCGCTGAATACCTTGACTAGCAAACAGCACTGCAGCAACCCCGCACTTCTTCCTCTCCAGATATCCGAAAGTCAACATGGCTGCCAACGGTACCAAGAGCGCCGACCGCTTCCTCATCTGGGGCGGGGAGGGCTGGGTCGCCGGCCACCTGAAGACCCTGCTGGAGAAGCAGGGCAAGGAGGTCTACACCACGACCATCCGCATGCAGAACCGCGAGGCTGTCGTGGCCGAGCTGGAGCGCGTCAAGCCCACGCACGTCCTCAACTGCGCCGGCTGCACCGGCCGCCCCAACGTCGACTGGTGCGAGGACCACAAGGAGGAGACGATGCGTTCCAACGTCATCGGCACCCTCAACCTGACGGACGTCTGCTACCTCAAGAACATCCACATCACCGTCTTCGCCACGGGCTGCATCTACCAGTACGACGCCGCCCACCCGTGGGACGGCCCGGGCTACGTCGAGACCGACCCGGCCAACTTCAAGGACAGCTTCTACTCCGAGACCAAGGGCTACGTCGAGCTGGTGGGTTGTTCTCCTCATCCCCCTCGTGTCTCCATGCCGGGCCCGGGCTAACGGGAAGCCTTTTGCGCGTGCCGACAGATCATGAAGAACTACACCAACTGCCTGATCCTCCGCCTGCGCATGCCGGTCAGCGACGACCTGCACCCGCGCAACTTCGTCACCAAGATCTCCAAGTACGAGCGCGTGGTCGACATCCCCAACAGCAATACCATCCTCACCGACCTGCTGCCGGCGTCGATCCTGCTGGCCGAGCACAACGAGACGGGCATCTACAACTTCACGAACCCGGGCGCCATCTCGCACAACGAGGTGCTGACCCTGTTCCGCGACATCGTGCGCCCCAGCTTCACGTGGAAGAACTTCACGCTGGAGGAGCAGGCCAAGGTCATCAAGGCCGGCCGCAGCAACTGCAAGCTGGACACTACCAAGCTGATCAACAAGCTCAAGGAGTACGGCTACGACGTGCCCGAGATCCACGAGGCCTACCGGAAGTGCTTCGAGCGCATGAAGGCCGCCGGTGTGCAATAGAGCCGAAGACAAGACGGCCTGTAAGTTCTGCGAGCGGGACAGGCGGAGAGAAAATGCTGGCCGTCTCCATGGGTAACGGAAAATGAACTGTAGGAATGACCAAACGGCGTCTGCCATCTAGATAGGAGCTCAGCTACGTAAAATAAAGAGGCCTCAAAATAAAAATAAACAGGTGGCTACCTACATAGGTATGGAGGTGGCTGATGGCCTAAAGATGATACGTCCATTGGTAGTAGCACTGTTTGTTGATATTTTCGGTACCTGCCTTCGTAGATTGTTCTCCGCAGAAGGCCCCTAAAAAAAGTGAGGAGACGCCAGTTAGTGGACTAACACGTGCTGGCATGTGCAGCTCCAGCGGACCCCACTACCTGCCGATTTGCGGTGCGACGTAATGGCCCAGCGGTCGCCGTCGTTTGGTTCTCCCCAATGGGGGGCAACAAAATGACGGTAGCTCCGAAACAATGAGATCCATGCCTGCCTGTTCTGCCTCCGTAGCACCTTAGCATTTTATAAGGACCGGATACGGAAACCCTCAGCCCAGCGCCCAGCCCGGCCTGGCTTCGTCATCTTTTCCACGCTCGCAACGGCTGCCTCCCTCTTCGGAGCCCCTCTCGTCCTGGGCGTCCTCGTTGTCTGCTAAATTCTCTCATCCTCCTTCTCCCTGCCCGCATCCTCTTCGCCCAAATAGGGGCGCCCCTCGCCAGAACCCAGAACCGGCACCTTCGGTCATCCTCGGGAGGCGATCAATCTAATCCGGCTGAGTGCACAGGCGCGCGGACGGACGGCCCGCCGCAGCAGTTCCCACCATGGTCGTCGACACGAGCTACTACGACCAGCTGGGCGTCAAGCCCACGGCGACCGAACTCGAGATCAAGAAGGCCTACCGAAAACTGGCCATCGTCCACCACCCGGGTATGATTATGATTTCGCGACGCGATACGCGGCGGGCGCGGGCAGCGGGTTGAACCGGCCTGCCGAAGTAGCAGCTGCATGCAAGCTAACGCGCAGATACGCACTGCAGATAAGAACCCTAACGACCCGACGGCCCACGAAAAGTTCCAGGCCATCGGTGAGGCATACCAGGTCCTCTCGGACGCGGACCTGCGCAAGGCCTACGACAAGTACGGCAAGGATGCGTCGAAGCCGAGCGAGGGGTTCGTCGACCCCGCCGAGTTCTTCACCAGCATCTTCGGCGGCGATGCCTTCATGGACTGGATCGGCGAAATCTCCCTTATGAAGGACCTCACCGCCACCATGGACATCACGATGAGCGGCGAAGAAGGCGCCGACGGGGAGTTCCCCGGTACGGAGGAGGCCATGCAAGACAGCCTAAAGACGGCGGAGAAGGACGCCGCCGCCGCCGCCCCCGGAGCTGGAGCCGGAGCTGAAGCCGGAGCTGGAACGAAGCCCCCCGCGGTTGTAGTAGAAGACGAGAAGGAAAGCAGCAGCAAGCCCGAGCCGTCCTCCACATCAACAGCAAGAGGAGGAGCACCAGCACCCGCCGTCGCCTCCCCCGGCCTGGCCACGTCGCCGCCCCCCTCGGGACGGTCAACGCCGACCCCGGGATCGGGCCGTAACACCCCCAGCCGCTTCGCGCTGCCGACCCGGCCCGCCCTGATGGACCGACCTTCGAGCGAGGTGGCGGGCACGCCGCCGGACGACGACAAGGAGCTTCGCAAGAAGGACAAAGACAAGAAGCGAGCGGGGCTGACCAAGGAGCAGCGCGAGCAACTAGCTGCCTACGAGCGCGAGCGGGCGCGCGTGCGGCAGGAGCGGGTAGACGCCCTAGTGCGCAAGCTGCAGGACCGGGTATCGGTGTGGACGGAGACGGACAAGAACGTCGACGTGACGCGGGCCTTCCAGGAGAAGATCCGGCTCGAGGTGGAGGACCTCAAGATGGAGTCCTTCGGCCTCGACATCCTGCACGCCATAGGCGCCACCTACGTGTCCAAGGCGACGGCCCTGTTGCGGAGCCAGAAGCTGTTCGGCATGGGCGGCTTCTTCAGCCGCATCCGCGACAAGGGCACCCTGGTGCGCGACACCTGGAACACCATCTCGTCCGCTATCGACGCCCAGCAGACCATGGAGGAGATGGCGCGCCTCGAGGAGCGTGGCGGCGACGACTGGACCGACGAGCGCAAGATGGAGTACGAGCGCCGCGTCACCGGCAAGATCCTCACCGCCGCCTGGCGCGGCTCCAAGTTCGAGATCCAGAGCGTCTTGCGCGACGTCTGCGACGCCGTCCTCTACGACAAGAAGGTGCCCCTGTCTAAGCGCTTAGAACGCGCAGAGGCTCTTGTCCTCATCGGCGAAATCTGCAGCAAGGTTGGTGTTCCCCCTCCTCTTGTTTCCCGTTGCGCTCTGTGATGTTATCACTCTTTCCATTCCTCCTAACACAATCTCGACGACATGACATGCTAACGTATGCGCTTACACCCTTCAGGCCTTCAGAACGCAGGAGG
The DNA here is from genome assembly GCA_022813145.1 of Barbatosphaeria neglecta. Taxonomy (NCBI): domain Eukaryota; kingdom Fungi; phylum Ascomycota; class Sordariomycetes; order Barbatosphaeriales; family Barbatosphaeriaceae; genus Barbatosphaeria; species Barbatosphaeria neglecta. The sequence continues at coordinate 9,519 of JAKLNC010000114.1, read as the reverse complement.
AGGAAGGTGACTACATGGCGTTCGAACAGCTGGTCGCCGATGCCGCTATCAAGAAAGACAAGGAGTCCAAGAAGAAGGGCAAGGACAAGGTGAAGCGGCCAGGCGAGGCAGGCAGCAACGGCGCCGCCGGTGGGGCCGCCGCGCACGCGCAGGCCGCCGCGACGGCCGCCGACGCGCCGAACGTGCCCAAGGCGTCGTCGTCTTAGTTTGGGCTAGCCGCGGTGCCGCTTAGGCTGCGTGCGTGCTTCGATGGCTGGCTGGACGGCTGGTTCGAAGGATGGAGTGGGGATTGGCTGGAAGAGGCTTACACTTGGTTAACAAGTTGAGTCGAGACAGGGGTCGAGTGCGACGGAAGAATAGAAAGACGGAGACGAGACGGGACGAGTCACGGGGATGGGATGGGAAGGGACTAGACGAGAAACCAGTTTCGCGAGAATAGTAAGACCATGTTCCGTTCCCCGTGTCGACGGCACGCACGGAACATGGGTGGTATGGAGGAGAGAGGGGGAAGCCTGCGGATGCACACACACACACACACAGCACATTAGAAAAACCGGTGCAGGTTACTGTACTTCACCCTACATACCTGCTTATTGCCTATACCCAACTCCATTCCTGTTGGCGCAGAAATCTTCCTCTATTTTGTCCCCCTCTTCTTATTGTCTGATGAGATGTAATCAAAACCGGTTTTCAGTTGTTGTGAGGCATATTCATATTGTATGTTCGTGATCAATTGTTGCCTACTGGGTTAGCTAAGGCTGATAACTGTGTCTACGTCTACTTAGTGCTTCGTGCAACTCTACCGTTCACTATTGGAAGCTGGAACTGATAACGTGGAGCACCCCTAGGTACCTATGTATGATAGAACTTAAGTACGCCATGGGCCGGAAATGGTAGAATCAGGGTAAAGAAAGATGTGGGCTCATTTAACCTACCGTATAGATGCGTACGAATAGAAATCGGTTAGCTAGTGGTCGGGAGTACGAACTACGTACTGGTAGGCATCACAAGTAAGCACGTAGCAAAGCAGGTGGGGATGTAGTGCGTGTTTATTCTCGATACTGTACACAGCCCTGAGCCGACCACTAAGCCGGGCGGGCTTATCTGAATGATCCTCTAATCTGTGTAGACCCTCGCCGTCCTCCCTATGTAAATACCCTAGGTATGTATGCACCTCCGATCAGGCAGGTATATGCATGTCTAAGTAAGTACGGGACCAAACTCCGGGGAGCGATATGTACTGGGTAGGTGATAAAGGTAATAAGTGCCTCCGAAGGCGAAAGTTCTCCCCCCGTCCGTCCTCCCCTCCCTCCTATCCCTTTCCGGACTATGGTCCCCTCTCTCTCTCGTCCTCCCTTCCGTCCTCTCCCCCTTTCTGTCCGTCTCTCTCTCTCGAAAGAAAAAGAAAAAGGGCCCGCGGTAAACGGGGGCGTGCATGCAATGGGTATCAAAAAAGTTCGTGCGGATGCAGTGTCGGTAAATATATGCCCGCTCTGTCCTTCCCGTCATGGTGGTGGTACGCAAAAGAAGGTAACCCAAAGATACACGCGCCGGTCCCGATGCCAATGATGATAATAATGTGATGCTGTAAAAAAAAAGATGGGCGAGAGCGAGGGACGGGGAGTACTCAGTGGAGGATATGTATCCGGTGGTCTTTTTAAGATAAAAAAAGGAGGTAGTAGAGTCAGGCTGGAGGGTGAAAAAAAAATATAAACAAGACAAAAGAGAGGTATAGCCGAGTGTCCGGACGTGTCGAGGGACAGCACGCACGGAGCGCATGCTAGGCCCCTGATGAACGCCCCAATAGTGGTTTTCTGCGGGCTGCCATGGCAGCCCGGTCAAATCAATCTTGCCGCCCCTTCTGGTCTCGTGAAAAACTGCGACGCGACGAGAAAAACGGAAAAAGTCCCATGAGTGGTGATGTGCTGCCGGCTGCAGCCGGTGGCGAGTCTGCCGCTGCGGCGCCTCGGGCCCGCAAACTCGCCCAGTACGTGTAGAAAACAATAGGCGCCGCGGGGTCTCGCCTGGGCCCTAGTCAACCTCCGTCCGCGGGCAGCTCGATCCCGCTGTCCCTATCTTGCGCCTGCGCCTTGTGCCACTGGAGGGGGGGATCGGGAGAAGATGAGAAGGTAGCGGAGGAGGGGGAGTCGTCGTCGCCGTCGCCGTCGTCGTCACAGCCGTCGATCTGGAGACGTATGGTGTCTTCTTCCTTGGCGCCCTCGATGAGGATGGACGCCTTGTCGAACTCGTCCTCGTCTGGCGGGGCTAGGACGTGGCCTCCGAGCTGGACCTCGCTCACGCGCACTTGGAAGGCGAGCGCCTTATTGCCCTCGGTGATCAGCTCCTCCGTCCAGTTAATGCACCTTTTAAGGCTCTGGTTCATCTTCTGGCTGTCAACGAGGAGCTGCTGGTGCTTCGAGAGGTCTAGGTGTAGTCTCCGTTCGTCACGTTTTCGGTGCCTCGCATCCCGCTTAACTACGACGCCTGGGCTCAGCTCGCCGGAATCGGACTCTGAGGCCGACGCGTCCGACTCGTCCAGCTCGTCTTCCTCTTCCCCTTCCTCCGCCCCCCAAGACTCTTCCTCGCTGAGATCGGACAGCATACGGTCCGGATCGTCTAGGGGACCCTCGACGGTGGATGTGGACGTTATCCGGGAAGGGGCTACGGAGAGGCGTCCCGCGCGAGATAAGCGCCTGAACTGCCTGAGTTCAGCCTTCTGTTTCCGCAGCTGCCGCTCCAGCGACCGGTTGATAGCCTCCAGCGAAGCGTTGGTAATCTGCAGATCCTGGACTTTTCGCTCACGTCGCGCGCCCTTGACCAGCTCCTCGAGCTGGTCTGGGGGCTGGCTCGTCTTCGTGGGACTGTGCAGCTCGCTGAAGTATTTCTCCTCCTCGAGCTCGACGATCTCGTCTGCAGCCTGAAGCATAGAGGCCAAGCTTGGAGGCTGCGTTATCGCCTGGGGGGCATAAGAAGGCACCTCGGCCAGCGGCTGAGCGGGAAGCAGCCGGGGCGGAACCGGCAGCTCTGCAATGACGAGACTTCCAGCCCTCGAGTGGCCTCTCGACTTGCTGCCACCGGGCGTGTCGACGCTCGTCCGGCGAGCTCCCGGGTTCCTAGCCGTAAGCGGGGGGGCTGGTAGCGTAGGAGTGCGGCCAACGGCAGGTTGGGGTCCATTCTTCAAGGGGGCGTAAGAAGGCACTTTGATCGGAGACGCGGGTCGCGGAACGCCGCCGTAGCTGCTTGTTGGCCTGGCCAGCCCCTTGGCCGCCGGCGGAATCGTCGCAGTGGGCCCCACAGCGGCGAACGTGGGCTTCAGAGGAGGTTGCAGATCCGGCGTACCATTGGCGTAGATAAACTTGCTGGACACATCCGGCGGGACAGTAGGACCGCTGCCAGCCGGGACAGGGGTCGTACTGGCGGTCACGGGCGCGGACGATATGGGAAGGATGTTCTGTCGGCCCGGGACCATCTCGCCATTGGCATAGAAGAAAGTCGGGGACTTCGGTGCCGGCACGAAGGGTCTCGCGGGTGCGGGCTGTTGGCTCGGCTTCGCGTCGCTAGCGTAGAAGAACTTGGAGTCGCCTGCACTCGAAGCCGGAGCCGTCTGTGATCCCCGAGTTATGTCGGACATGGGCATCATGCCGGCCGTCTGCCTCAACCTCTCGTCGAGGCCAGATGGCGAGATCCCCAGCCCCGACCTCGCGTCCCACGACGGCTCTGCTCTGTCCCCATTGGGGGTGCCTGTCGGGGTGGAACTCGAGCTGTCGACGCGGGTCTGCCTGGGGCCGGATCTGGGCGTGACGTTGCTGTTGAGGAAGGCCGAAACAGGAGACACGTAGTCGTCCCGCTGGGCCCCTCCGCCGCTATTCGGAGCCTCCTCAATCTTGGACGCCGAGCCAGGCCTCGGGGCGCGTCGGGGGAGCGGCGTCGAGACGGTGACGGTCTGGGGGGCGGGCTTGTTGTTGCTGGTGCTGGTGCTGGTGCCGTTGCTGCAGCTGGGGGCGATCTTGGGCGTCAGCGGCATGCGGTTGACCGCCTTGGCGAGGGCGGGCATCGGCGCCTTCCGCGCGTTGGAAGCAGGACTGGGCTCCTTATCGAAGGCCATCGTGGTCGACGGAGCGCCCTTGAGGTTCCGCATCTGAGAGGAGATCAGGCGTCGCGTTGTGGCGGGCGCGACATTCTGGTCCCGGGGCAGGAGGGGCGGGCGAGTCGGCGGTGCGGCGGCGAGTCGGCTGGCCGTGGCGGCGACCCCGGAAAGGAGAGCCGAGCCTGTCGTGCCTGTCGTGCCTGGCGTTCCCGGCGCTCCTGGCGCTCCTATCGTTCCGGGCGATTTCAGGGGCGGCTGCAGTCTCTTGGCCGGTTCCCAGGTCCTCTTCTTCCTGGTGTCCTCGATGCTCGCTCTAGTCGTGCTGCTCACGTCGGATTGGCGCGAGGCGGGGCGTGACGACGCAGGTGGTGGCTTGTATTTTGTGCTGGAGTTGGAGATGAAGGAGCGCATCTTCGCAGCTGGAGGAGACATATTGGCGGCCGAAGTCCGCCTTGTTTTCTGCCGCCGAGCGCGGGATTCTACTGGTCAGCATGGCCCGGAAATGACATGTCAGGGCGGTCCCCGGCAGCACGCCCAGCGGTCAGACCACTAAATCCCAGGCGCCCTCAGCACTAGTAGGTATTATAGCAAACCGTGCGACCCGGGAAGGTAAACTGGATACTCTCTCTCTCTCAAGGACACGAACTTGAAAATGCAAGGCTGATTCGGCTTGAAAATGCAAAACTGATTCAGGTGTAGGTAGTTAGGGCTAGCAGGCAGGGAGCTACGTGGGATTTTCTAGAAGGAGAAGACGCGATAATGCAGCCAACTATGGCCGCGAGCGTGTTGTGCGTTTTCCCAGGTCGGCCCCTCCCCGCCCATCTCGAAAGCCGATTTGTGTTGACATTGCACATTCATGCGCTGGATGCACAAGCCCGCTGCCCTAGAACCCCTAATCCCGGCTTGGTGCACATCGCTGGGGCGGAGAGCGGCTGCATATCCTTGTGCGTTTATATACCAGCCGCTGCTATACCCGAGGAGGGTTTAGTGGCCTGGTGGGGGACCAGGGCTGTCACGTTCCTTCTGCTCAGGGCACGAGCCGCCGGAACGGCACCCTCCCTGCTTTGCCATGTGCCGCCTGGCAGATTTCGGCTGCGGATGACTTGGAACTCTCCTCCATCCGATCCATCTTTGTTTTGTTGTTGAGCGGAACGAACCCATAGCAACGACACGTCGTCCGCCCGAGCCGCAACGAAATGCCAATAGCGCCGAGCTCCCTGGGCTAGTAATCTAGCCGCGGCCTAATCCGTACCTATCGCGCCATCGCTCGCGCCCACTCGCGCGGCAGGCGCATTGCCGGTTATCCATCCGCCTCTCCGAGTCACTCATACTCGGACTGCGGCTCGAGACGGCAGCGGCGGAGGGACCGACGCCTGGACTCGATCGAGATGGGCCTGCTCGGCGTCTCTCTCATAGTCGCCTCGGTCGTCTACGTGTGCATATTTCCCCAAGCCTGCCTGAGGTGCTTCCGGTCGATATGGCAACCATCGCAGCCTCGGATAGAGGGGCCTCCTCCACCTGCCGCCTCGACGACCAACGCTGAGGGGAGCACGGCGCAAGTAGAGAAGGAGAAAGGCGGGGGTCGCGAAGAACGCGATAGTCGCCAAGATGGATCGACACTCCGTCAAGCGCCCAGTAAGGTTGGGCGCGATGCTCTCGCAATGCCGCCTCCGCCGCTTCCGCCGCCGATAATACGGAACGTGCCCGTCCCGACATTTCAGGTGACGGCGTCGAATGCCAAAGAGGATAATAGCAACAACGAAGGGGAGGAGGAGGAGGAGGAGGAGGATGAGGAAGAGGAGGGGGGGCAGAAAACACCCAGAGCTGGCCCGACCGGGCGAGGCGACGATGATAGCGCCGTGCCCACCTTTTCGCTCACATCCTCTTCCGAAGCCCACGAACCATCTCCCCCGAGAGCGCCTCCCTCCTTTCCCGCACCCTTCTCCGCACAACGTGCCTCTTCCGCGCCGGGCGGCGCGCTGTCCACTCGCATGGGCCCTCCGCCGCTCCCGCCTATAGCGCCGTCCCTTACAGCGCCAATAACAGCAGCAAGGATAGGAGGGGGGCCAGGACCTCTTCCGCAGCGCAACCTCCCCCTCCCGAATCGCGGCCCGCCCGCACCATCGTCCGGCCTCGCGCCGCCCCCAACGCACACCACCAAGCCGACGCGGCCGTCCAACTCCTCGTCCCGCAAAGTCGTGCTCACTCCGGGCCACAGCCCGCTCGACTGGGCCTCCCTCTCCGGCGGGCCCCAGGCCGACCTGCGCAACCTGCCCCCCAACACCCCGTACCTGCGCGTGACGCCGTCGCTGCTGCGGCGCATGAACGGGCGCAAGGGCAAAGACGCCTGGACGGTGCTGGGCGGCGGCCGCGTGTACAACATCACGCCCTACCTTCCTTTCCACCCGGGCGGCGAGGGCGAGCTGCTGCGCTGCGCCGGCCGCGACGGCACCCGCCTCTTCGGCGAGGTGCATCCCTGGGTCAACTACGAGACCATGCTAGCTTCTTGCCTCTTGGGTATCCTCGTAGCCGAAGGGGATGGGCAGGGGGGCGGGTCCGGGACATCGTCGTCGGATATGGAGGGCATGGACTAGATGGGCTTGACATTAATAATCTTCTTGCGTTCAGGATACCTAATAGACAGGCGGGATGGTAAGGCAAGGATTACACACACATGACACGCAAGCATACCCTAGCATAGCATAGCATAGCTAGCACACACGCTGCCTTCCTAGAGAGATACCCCTAGAATTTATCGATAGAAGGTTTCATCAAATTGGAAAATTGTAGTAAAACCTGGGTACTTGTTTCTTGAGCACCCTCTGGGGGGGGGGGGGGGGGGGGGGGGGGGGGGGGGGGGGGGGGGGGGGGGGGGGGGGGGGGGGGGGGGGGG
>JAKLNC010000113.1:45188-89599 GCA_022813145.1 Barbatosphaeria neglecta | reverse complement strand
CCCCCCCCCCCCCCCCCCCCCCCCCCCCCCCCCCCCCCCCCCCCCCCCCCCCCCCCCCCCCCCCCCCCCCCCAGAAGGAGTAATTAAATGCCCGATGTAAAGGGAAGACTCGAGGACGAGGACGGCCTACCTGAGGTACCTATCTGGTAGGTAGACCGGGCCAGAGAGGTACCTCTTATCGAAAAGGTAGAGGTGGCGATGAAACAATGGAACAGGCACGGACATCACTGCCCTACCAGAAAATGCCGTCCGGCGGTCGCCTCACCTGGCGCCCAGCCAAGCAGCAGGCAGCTTCTGCGGTGTAGCCGGCGGCTGGCCACCTGTAGGCGGCGCTCGGCAGTGCGCTGACAGGGGCGTGGGGGGGGGGGAACGGGGCCTAACGGGGGGCCTAAAAAGGCCCGAGCGACAGCGCCGTCCACCCCGTGCCACCGCCCCGGGGCAGGGAGGCAGGGCTGTGCCGCAGAAGTACCTAAGGTATATCAGACAGCATACCGCAAGTAACGTACATGGGTGCTAGGTAGCGAGTACGTCGTACAGAATGGCCTGCACTTTCGCTACTCGCCTTGCACCGCATGACGGAGAGCGGCTCTGGAAGGGCTAGTGTGCAAGTACCTGTACGAAATGACTGGCTACTTACATATAACAAAAGAGGAGGGGGCGTGTGGTGCAACCGTTCTTTCAGAGACGGTGTGGAGAGGTGAGGTACGGGTACATTCTTAGGTTCCATCCATGGGTAGCATGTACGGCAATGTACCTAGCGAGGGAGGTAGCATCCCCAGCCGGCCGGCCGGCCGGCCGCTGGTGGTACGACAAGCCGTACATGAAATCGCGGTGTGACGGTCGCGGGGCGGGCCATGTGGAGAGGCGGAAAGCTTCTCGTGGCCAACTGAGACAAATGATGGGCGGAAAGCTTGGACCAGCAACCTGCCTCTGCTGAGCAAGTGAGGACCGGGACGAGAGGGCTGAATGAACCCCGCCGGCCGGTCTGGACGATCAGCACTTGCAAGCTCCGCCGACAGGTCCCCTGCATGGTGCTTCAGCATGGGCTTGAACATGGAGCTTTATTAGTCTGCTCGTCTTGCGAAACCGCCGGCGCTAGGCCCCAGGTTCCGTAATGGTATGGTTTCGGTACGCTCTCGCCGGGAAGGAACAGAAGCCCAGCTCCATCTTTTACCCTCCGGAGTCTATTCCGCCCACCGGGCATTGTTAGAATGGCAGAGCCAGGATGAAGCCAGCAACCCACTACCAAGTCTATCCGATCGCACCATCCATATCAGCCTCCTATCCTGAAAGCAGAACCGGCCTACCCAAATCTTTGGACACCCCCACTCCCCCCTCTCCCCCAGCCATGGGTATCATACACGTTCCAGTCACGTATATACTTTTCGACCACTTCGTCACCCCAGCCTCGCCAACCAATACCTCCGGCCGGTTAAACAAAGTCCTGCACTCTGGAGCCCTCCTCAGGCCCGAAACCGGCCACCTCCTTTCACCACTGCCCGGATCTCGACCTATAATCCATGCGCCCCCCAGACGCCGCCCCCCATCCTGCTCGTCTCCATCTCCAAGCCCTGTAATGTCATGCCAAAGTTCTGCCAGTCGATGTTCTCGTCCATGTTGACGTCTGCGTCCTCCGTATGGACCCCCTGGAACTGCGGCAACTGGGACAGCGGATCGGCCCACATCCATGGAGGCGGATGGTCTTTCTTGATGTTATCCACAAGTGGCGTTTCCGATGCCGCCTGCCCGGCGTGTTGCTGTTGTTGCTGCCGATGCGCCTGCTGTGACGCTGCGGTGGCCCCGGCGCTGCCTGAAGCGACGGAGGCATCATTACGGTCCCCTAGCATACCAAGTGTTGGATCTTGCCGCGACATATTCGCGCCCGGGTAGCCGAATACCGCCATCCGGGCTGCATCCTGGCACAGGTCGGATTGGAATACGGGGTACAGATCCGAGGATGCGAACATGGGTTGCGCGAAGACCGTGTCCAAGAATTGCGTCTCATTATCCGAGGCTGCCGCCGCCACGTTGCCCTGGGCTGCGGCTGATGATGCTGCCGTCGACGAGAAATTCGCAATGCCTGCCGCCCCTGGCGCCCCTGCCACGCCCTGGGGTGTGATGTCTGGTGGTCTTGGTTGCGGGGCCGAACTGGAAGGAAGCGGAGGACAGCCGATAAGCTTCCGCCAGCGCTCCCGTGCCACTGCGGCCTGGACGTTCTCAGGCTCCGCGGCGAATCTCCTCGGTATGGCCCTAGCGCGGTCTTCTTCGTCGAGCTTGATGGCCGCTTCCGGATCGGCTCTCAGCCTCTGGATCTCGGCCTCTCGATGCCTCCGCGCCTTTGCATAGAGCTTCTTGAACGGGAGCCAAACGGCCGTGTTATCAACCATCCTCGAAAGGTCCAGCGTCCTGGGATTGGTGAACACCGAGTTAAGCCCCTCCCAAGCACGCTCTACAGTCGCGCTCCAAACGCGCCTGGCCGATTCAATCAGCACATAAGCTACAGCATGCCATTGGGTGCTGTGTCATTGTGTTAGCTGTCATTTCTTTGCTGGCCCAAGGCAAAAGATAGATTGGACTCACTATGTCTGGAACAGCCATCGCCACTGCTTTGTGCGCGGATCGGTCGTGAGGATGTGGTTATACTCGAAGATCTCCGTGGCAGCATCGAAGAGCCGGTCGCGGAGGTCCCGTGACAGGTCGTCGTTCCCGGGGGAGGGGAACAGTACGGTCTGGTAGATGACGACTGTCATTTTTGCGCAGATCAGGCGGCCGATGTTGGCCGCCACCCAGTATATGGGATTGTTCTCTGCCGAGCCGTCTCTCAGGTACATCCTCTCCATGCGTTCGTAGACATCCTGAATCATCTGTTCCCTTTCGGCGAGGCTGCTCTGGGCGTCCTTCGGGGACAGTATGGCGGTGGCTGAGGTGGCAGTGTGCAGGCGCCTGGTCACGCTGCAGATCTCATAGCGAATAAGCGAAAACGTCATGTCGGTTGTCCCCCGCCGCGAGGGTGGGAGGGCCGCCGTATCCGGGCCGATATCCGAGTCGTTGATGTTCAGGGGGAAACGAGTGTCAAAGGCACTGTCAATAAGGGTGAGGTCGGTGCCCTGGTCCTCTGCCGCCCGCAGGTCGAGGATGCAGATGGCCCAGAAGAGGCGGCGGCGCATTTCCATCTCGAACGGGCTCAGAGTTGGGAAGTTCGTGCCGTCGCGATGCAGCCCCATGGATTGGGCGATGCGGATAGCCAGGCCCGTCAGCGTCCAGGCAAATCTGGTGTCGTCGTGGCGCCGTACAAGAATGAGGAAGAAAACAAAGGCTTGGAGCGTGATCATTTCAGAAGATGTGAGGAACTGTGCCCGCGCAAGTGCCTGTTCCAGAGCAAATCGATACTGCGCGGTTAAGGTCTCCTTATCCATCATGAAGTTTACTCTGACCTGGCAAACAAGGAACACGACGTTAGAGAAACAGCTGCATTACGTGAGCGAGGGAGAATCGGAGCAGTAAACTCACCTCCTCGTCATCCAAGGAGGTCACGGCAGCATAGTAGATGGCGAACATCAGAGCTTCTGACCCGGGTGTGAGATTGTCCATGCTCGTCCGGATATCCCGCACTAGCTTGTTCATGGTGGGGACGTGTACGATTTTAATCATAGGGTCGACGTTCTCCTGAAAGACTTGCCAAAGGAAGGGTACCTGCGACGGCAGGGGATGAAGCGGTCGTAGGTCGACATCGCTGGAGCGGTATCCGAAAATAAAAGACTGCGGATTTCTGGTTGCCGCATCAATGTCATTGCCCGGCGAGCTCTCCGTTTCGGAAGCGTCGCTCTCCTCATTGTCGATCTTCCGCGTCTCCGCCCGTAGCATGTCCAACTAGACGCCCGACTTTTATTAGTGTCGGATCCTACAAGGTCCAGCGACCGCGGAGCACCTGCCTCGTCATTGATTTTAGACCAGAACGCGCTGCTGACGTATCTGGTACGACCGTGATCGTTCAGGACCAGTCTGCCGAGCTTGTTCTGGACGTCCTTCCCCTGTCTCACCAAGGGCCCGAAGCTCGAGCTGAAGCCGGAAATCAACCTCCCCCCGGGGCTGGCCACCGGCTGGGCATGCCCCGGCATGGGCGATGGCAGGCCCGCGCTGCTCAGCCCGCTACTTCCTGACCTATCGGGGTTACCATGCCCACCCAAGTAGATATCTGCATGCGGCGTCGAGGCGGTTTCCGGGGAGTCGCCGTTGACCGACTGGTGCCTCGTCGTCTCCATATCGATCTGCCCACTGAGTTCCTCGACGATGCCCTCCAGCTTCCTCAGGCGCTTCATGAGCTCCAGCTCCCGCTCGCTGGACTGCTGCTTGACCGAGTTGGGGTCCTTCCGCCGCGGCCGGCGGGGGGCCCGCTCGGGGGCGGGAAAGACGCAGGGGATATGGGCTCGGCGGCAATTGGAGCAGGGCATATGTTTGTCGCAGCGCACCTTCCGCCGGCGGCAGGTGACGCAGCTCCGGGGGTTGAGCTCCGCGCTCGGGTCTGCCGTCGGGCCGTAGACGGTGGCGCCCGGCGGGTGTGGGATGGTGGCGGCTAATGCCTGAAGGGAGGCATTGGCTATGTTGTTCGGCATCCGCGGGTTGAAGTCGAACATCGGGGGCGAGTCCGCGGATGGACTCATCGTCCCGGGAGGGGATACAGTCTCGGGCACATCGGCCATGTCGGGCGTCTCGGACATGTCGCCGGCAAGGGCGAGGGCGGCATCTATGGGTTCAGGAGTGGCAAAGGTTGAGTTAGGTAGTGTAGACGGTAGTGCAAATGGTATGAGGTAGAGAGAATAAGAAGGAAGGCTCTTCAACCCGCCGCGCCAGGATGGAAAGGTCAGGATGTAAAGCGCAGCCGGCGTCGGAGCGGCCAACAGGGTGAGATCGCTGGCAGCTGACTCCCTCTACCCGGCCGGCGCGGTCTCCCCAATCTTGGTCTGTGGCGTCCCCCTTCCTGTCACAGGAGTGGCTAGAACCTCCAACGTGGGAAAGGGAGGGATGGGAAAAAGAGAAAGCGGCAAAAGGCGGGCAGAAAACAGAACCGGCGTGGACTGGGCCTGTGCCCGCTCGTCTGGGGGCGGGGCTCACCCGAGGCTTCAGGTGCAAGGGCCACTGAAAAAAAAAGCGGGTTCAGTTCATGACTCTACTCCGTAGGCTACCTTCGGGCTGACGGTTCTGCATGCAGATGATGCACGAAATTGGCATGCGGTTTATGTAATCCCCGGTTAACCTCCCCGGCTCGGATGGCCCCATCAGAAGGGAGGGGGGGGAGGGGGGTTCAGGTTGAGCACATCATCATTCCTGATTGATTGAAGCAGTTCGGCCAGACCAGACGAACAGGCGAATCGCTGCTGAGCGAGCACGAGTGGTGGGAACGGGTCCGGACTGCAACAGCATTGTTGACTTGAGGGAGCTCGACGGGACTGGAGCAGAAGGGCATGGTAGGGGAGCCCAGCACGAGAGGCAGCTTACCATGGAAGGCCCAGTGGGCAAAATGGCGCAGTATTACAGGATTACACTCAGGCAGGTATCTACCTAGAAATAGCCACCCGTTCCATATACTCCGTAGGAGTGCTAAGGGAAGATCCAATCGTCCGGCCACTAGGAAAAAGCCATGACATGAAGGGCGCAAGAACCTTGCACTCGTAACGCAGCCAAGGCGATGATAACCCATATGGACTTGTGCCGATGCAAGGGGGCGGCGGCAGAGCCCGCGGAATTCCGAAAAAAAGTGGCAAAGCATCCACTGCCAAGAAACTAAGGTGTAGGTAGGTACCTGTCATAGGTATGGATTACATCGATCTGCTGGTATGGAGATTATGGAGGTTATGGAGGTGCCGGCGGCGGTCGCTAATTTGTCGCGATGCCGAGTCACGTGGCGGCAGCATCGCGGGGTCGTCTGCGTGGGACACCTCCTCTTCTCGGTAGCCCCGAGGCCCGTAGTGCGCTGTTTACTCCCTCCTCCACCTACCGCCGCCGGAGTGTGCGCCGAGATAGGTTCCGACCTCCAGCTCGGACAGAGGCCACGGGACCTTTATGCATACATAAAACCCTCGCTGCCGCATCCGAGATCGACACACCGCCCAACTCGGCTGGCCGAATCTCCGTCCGCTCCCCAGCCTTCTTCGAATAATTGCCGGCGTCATCGGGCGTCGCTTGCGGAATGCCGAAGTTAAATCCGCGTCCAATCTACAGAGCCTCAGTTCCGGGCTTACCGAAGCCCTGGGCCGACTTCCCATCCTCGTCGCAAGGGGGCTGGCAGGATGAGGCCACCGCAAAATATAGCTGGTACCGTGCGTGCCGTGTTGGCACATTGCGGTCATCGAAACAGCCGAGCCTAAGCGCTTTGACTACGGCACCTGCTCGATAACTTGCTGGAGACCTTGCGTGGAGCATCACCTACGGAGTACTTCCCTCTCGAAGCGTTGCCCCTGGATTCGCACTCTCCGCCTGGGTCGCGCAGCTGTGCGCCTATGGTGGCGGGCAGCAGACTTCCGTGCCGTGCCTTGTGAAGAACTCGCGGGAGACACGGACGAGGGGTCGATCGAAGCTAGAAGACCTCCAGCAGGCCATTTCACCAATCCGACGTCATCCGCTGTTTGCTTCTTCCGAACCTTAGGGCGCGCTGTTGCCTGGGGCTGCCGCCTGGGCTTCATTATCGTCCAATTTATGCCCGCCGCTCTTTATTGGCGAGATGCGTTCCACAAACGGCTCAGCCTCACCAAATCGCATACAGACGGGCATACTGTAACCTCGAAACTGCTCGTGATTGGCCAGGGGCAATGCAACCGGCAGGCGAAGCAGGCTAAGGCGGGTGATGCCCCCCTCCCTATGATGCTGCCCTCACGTACAAATAGAATAGTCAGGCAAACTTGAGCTCCGTCGGGCTTCCCACGCTTCCTCTTCACCCGCGAGCTTCTTCTCTCAGCTCTCTGGCCCCTAGACCCCCATCGGAAACGTACCACACCTCTGAAGCAGCATTGTCAGCCCAGCCGCCACCATGGCGGCAGCCGATCAGGAGGACACGGATCGTTTCGAGGACGACTCGTACGCGGTCATCGAACGTCTCGCGGACGCCATCCGCACCGAGGGCGATGCCCACGGAAGCCCGGAGGAGCGGGCTCGCCTCGTCAAGGACCTGTACGAGGGGCCTCGCAAGTGCCGGTGCTGCATGAACTGGACGGAAGAGTTGCCGGTGGACGTCGAACTGGACGTCGCGGAGCCGGACGCCGACGCAGACGAGAAGTCGGCCCCCCTCGTTGTCCGCCGGTGTGTCATGGCCGGCGAAGGGGCCAAGTCGCAGGTGTCCATCCACTCCATCGAAGTCCGCAATGCCGAGGCGAGGGAGGTCCTCGTGGACGTCTTCCAGAACCTCGACTTCAGCATCCACGGTATCAAGTACCTGATCTTCATGGCCCCCTTCCGCCAGTTCTTCTGGCGCTGGGAGGCCTTTGAGAAGGCCATCGAGGAGCAGGAAGCCGGCAGCGTCGTCCGCTCGATCCTCCTCCAGCTCCGCGCGATCGTCAAGAAGGACCTCGCCGAGGCCTTTGCCGTGTCTGGGGAGCTCACCCGCCACGGCGTGATCAACTTCAAGTATCTCTGGACCATCCTCCCTCCCGGCGAGCTCATCTACACGCGACAGAACGGATGCGACCAGCTGTTCCTCCTGCAGTCCTCCAACGTCGCCGAGAGAGGTGCCTACCGGTATTGCCTCGAGCTGAAGTGCCGGTCCGTCGACTGGAGCGGCGACACGTTCGGTTACAGCTCGCAGAGAGTTCTCATTACCCCTTTCAGAGGAAGCAAGAAAATCAGCGAACTCCGGGGGTGCCCAGCTAAATACCTACCGAACTTCGATGCCGTGCGACAGAAGTGCCTCGAACGAGGCCGCAAGTTCCGCGACCTAGCCGGCGTCTACTACAAATCGTACCGGTCTCCAGACGGGGCCGGCCGTCGCGAGGCCGCCGACAGTTCGGACGCTCCTCCGACTCAGGCTCAGGCTCGGGCTCGGGAGCAGGAGCCGTCCCCAGTCCCGGCAAGCAAGTCTACCGTCGACCGGCGCATCATGATCGACGCGCTGAGCCATCCGCGGCGCCCGATCGTCGGGCTTCTCGTAGACCCCAGCAAGCTGGGCTACTCTACCGGACTCATCAGACAGAGCCCTATCGATGTTACCCCCCCGAACGGCCACATCCCCCTCGCGCCCCCCCATCCTGCAGTGCTCACCAAATATCGTCAGGGCATCAGGGTGGACGACGACGCCAGCAGTTTCTACGACGACGAGATCCGAAACGACCCGCAGCCTCGGTCGCCCCGCATTCCGCTGCAGCCACGCGGTGCTCGATCGGGGCTCCAACCCCGTTACCGGCGCGACTCTGTAGACACGGACGCCTTTACCGATCAGAGTATGAATCGTCAACTCCATCCTCCCCTGCGTAGCTCTTCCTCCTATACCTTTACTACCTGCGGCCTGTATACTGCTTCGGTCTATCTAGGCACTAACCTACCTCTGCTTTACCACTCGAACAGTTGCCAATGCTTCCGATGACGAAGATGAGCACCGGGCGGGGGGGGGGAAGCTAACAGATCTCCAGCTTCAGGTCTGCGCCCCCCGCGTGCTAGGATTTTGCCTCAAGGAGAAAGAATGGCGTGAGTCTCCCCAACCACCCTCTCTACCCTCTTTCTCAGCAGCCGAGCATCCGGTACCTACAGGGCACTCGCAGCTGCACTTACTTCTGGGACACTACAACTAACTACTGACCTACTTTCCCGGCATAAAACGCAGGCGCCTTTGACGTGGACCGAATCACCGATATCGAGTTCAACACGGCCCCCTTCGAGAGCCTGGTCCTCCCATCCGGCTACAAGGAGCTCATCCTCTCCTTCGTGCAGAGCCAGCTGAACGACGGCGAGGGCTTCGAAGATATCATCAACGGCAAAGGTGTGTATTCGCCTCCATCCTCGTCCAGCATCCTTGTATCTACTACTGGTGCGCTTGCTTCAGGGGCTGACAAGCTGGATTGCGCTACTGCATATACATAGGCGGCGGCCTCGTGGTCCTCCTCGCCGGGGAGCCCGGAGTGGGCAAGACATTGACTGCGGAGTCCGGTACGTGCCACCCCGACATATTCACCCGTATATTACGACTACGCACGTGTTAACCAGCCACCTGGGGGAGGCGCAGTGGCCGAGAAAATCCGCGCGCCGCTGTACAAGATGGAACTGGGGCAAGGCATCGACGGCGTCGACGACCACAACGGGAGCCCGCCGCGGCGCGACGAAGACAAGATCCTCAAGGCGTTCGACCTCGCTGCCAAGTGGAAGGCCGTGCTGCTCATCGACGAGTGCGATCTGTACCTAGAGAAGCGTAGCGAGGCGGCGCCGCAGCGCAACAGGCTCGTCTCGCGCTTCCTCCAGGAGCTGGAGTACTATTCCTCCCTCCTCTTCCTGACGACCAACCGCGAGAAGGTGCTCGACCCGGCCGTGTACTCGCGCATCCACCTAACCATCAACTACCCGCACCTGGGCTTTGAATCGCGCCGCATCATCTGGGCCACCTTCCTAGCCCGCGAGGCCGGCTCCGCCGTCTCGGACCGGGAAGCAGGCTCGCTCGCCCTCCTCGAACTCAACGGCCGCCGCATCCGCAACATCACCAAGACGGCGCGCATCATGGCTAAGCGCGAGGGCCGCGGGATCCGCCTCGACGATATCCAGCACGTCCTGCGCATCACTGAGGGGATCATCCATAGTGGCCCGGTGGAATGAGCGCCGTAGGTATCGTTCCATGAGGAAGAATTGGGAAGGAGACTTCTGAGATTCGAGCCGGGGGGTGGTGGGGCTTTGACAGCGGAATACCGTGTGATGTCAGTCTCTTTTCCCTTCTTGTCTACTCTCTCCCTGTCCCGTCCGTTCTACTTCTGCCCTTTCACAGAACTCTCGGGGAGAAATAGTAAACAAATATGCGTTTCATCCTCGATCAGAGCAGACGCATCCCATCCTCACTGGGATGCCCTCTCCACCGTCACGGCCTCCGCCTCCGCCTCCGAACCCCGCTTCTCCTCGGCGGCCGCGACCCTGCGCTGCCGCTCGCCGTCGCTCCAGCCGTTCT
This sequence comes from Barbatosphaeria neglecta, assembly GCA_022813145.1. Lineage (NCBI taxonomy): Eukaryota > Fungi > Ascomycota > Sordariomycetes > Barbatosphaeriales > Barbatosphaeriaceae > Barbatosphaeria > Barbatosphaeria neglecta. The sequence goes on along the minus strand of JAKLNC010000113.1, from coordinate 79,470 downwards.
TGGCCACCCGCTTGCTCGCCTTGACGGGGTCCTTCTCGAGGAAGAGCCAATCGATCTCCTCGAGCGTGAGCCTGTTCGTCTCCGGGTAGCAGAAGTAGACTAGCGGCACGAAGGCGAAGTTGGTGCACATGAAGATCAGGTAGGCCTGCCACTGAATGTTGTTGATCAGCGTTGGCGTGACCATCACCACGAAGAAGTTCCACAGCCAGTTCGAGCTGACGCCCACGGCTGTGCCCTTGGCGCGGACGTGCAGCGGCAGGATCTCGGGCACGTAGACCCAGGGGATGCAGTTCTGCGTCATCCCGAAGATGAACATGTACTGGAATTCGTTTGGCTTGTATCAGTGGACTATCCTCCATGGGCCTCGAGTGAAGAGGCAGGTAAACACTGCGTAAGGTGGAAGCTCACCGTGAAGAAGAAGGCGATGCTGGCGGACGAGGTCGCCTTGCCCAGGGACCCGCCCCGGTCCTGGAAGCTGAGCAGCACGGCGATCATCATCATGGAGAGGCCCAGGCCGAAGGCTCCCCACATCATCGGCTTCCGTCTGCCGTACCGGTCTAGGAAGAAAGTCGGGAACAGGCTGCCGAAGAAAAACATGGAGTTGATGACCCTGCGCTGGGGTCAGCATCTCTTCCCCCCCTACTTACTCAGGGGTGGACCTCAGTCCCTTTCTTGTTATGTGACTTACCCTCCCAAGAGCAGGCTCAGATTCCTGCTCAGCCCGACGTTGATCTGCAGTACGGAGGTGACGTAGTACCTAGTTCCCTCGGCAAAATATGAGCGGGTGCGTTCCTGCCGAGGACATGATTCAGGAACGACTGGGATGGATTGGACGCTACTCACACGACGAGGTTAATGCCGCCGAGCTGGTTCATGAACTGCATCCCGTACGCCAGCAGCACCCTGCGGCCCGTCTGGACCTCGTCCCGGCGGAACAGCTGGGACCACTTGTACTCGCCGTGCTCTTGCTCCAGCGCAAGCGCGTCCAGCACGTCCTTCTGCTCCTTGGCGATCTTGGGGTCGCCCGGCGCGCCGTCGTACACACGGCAGAGCACTTCCAGCGCCTCCTCATTGCGGCCGTGCTTGTACAGGTATCGTGGGGACTCCGGCAGGCCAAAGACGAGGAAGATGACGAACTACAAGCCAGTTAGTTAGTGGCCCGATCCGGGAAGAGAGTCCGGGGGGTAAAGCGAGGGGAAGGCCTACGAAAGCAAAGATGGACTGCGTCGCGATCGGCAACCGCCAGGCGATCGAGCCCGGGACGAAGCTCATGCCGTAGTCGAACCAGTACGCGATCTCGATGCCGACGCCGACGAATAGCGGCTCCGAGGAGACGAGCCGGCCGCGCTTGTCGGCTTCGCACAGCTCGGACTGGTACATGGGCACTGTCGACGTCTCGATGCCCGTGCCGATGCCGGTGACGAACCGCGCAATCATGATGTGCGGCACCGTGAAGGCCGTGGCCTGCAGCGCGGCTCCCACCTGTTTCGTGTCAGTCGCGTCAGCGGCCAGACGCAGGGGGGGGGAAAAAAGGGGGGGTTGGGGGGGGACGCCACGCACAATGATGAAGCCCATGGCGATCCACATGGCCCGCCGCCGGCCCGTCCGCTCGCACCAGATGAAGGCCAGTATGCAGCCGCTGAAGCAGCCGAGGTTGTAGATGCTGACGATGATGCCCTCCAGGCCGCTGTTCGGGTTGCCGAACGTGTCGAGGAAGTCCTGGTTGCCGACGATGCCCGAGAAGACGCCCTGGTCGTAGCCGAAGAGGACGAAGGCCATCTGGCACGCCACCGTGATGGCGACCTGGAGCGTGAAGCCCCGTCCGAAGAGGTTGTACTGAGGCATTTGGAGGGTCTCTGGGCTGTTTTTGGCACCAGATATACCTATGTATCAGGGTATGTAGGTGTGTATATCCCTCCCTTATGGGCAGATCAGCGCGCGAGACGCGGAGATGCTTGAACGAGTATGTAAATCAGAGATCCTCGCCAGAGCGGGCGCGTAAGCACACATGAGACCCCGAAAGTTGGGACGACGGGGCGGGCAGAACTGCATTTTGTACTTCCGCGCCGATCGCCCACGCCGAGTGTCCTTCTAGCACGGCAAGAGTACAGTTCCTTGAGGCAGTCACAAAGCAGGGTTCTGAAGCGAGATACGCGAGGCCTCAGTCTCGGTGGTGGAGACTACTTTGTTGCGTGCATTCTGATCGGCGCGCTTATACTGGGGACGGCCGGGGCCTCCCAGGTAACGTTCTCAGGGGCTGCCGAGAGCCCGGTAGCGGCATCTTCTCCGTTTTGGGTGTGCCGGCCTCTCGCCGTGTGGTGGCTGTGGTGAGAACAGCACCGGCCTTTGTAGGCAGTCCTGGTATGTATTAGACCGTATGTGGCGATACGTGCTCGTGTAAGTCGCTAACATCTAGTAGAGACGGAGACACCGCTCCGCGTTAGTGGCCTGGCCACCCTCCTACCACTCGGGTCGGAATCCCGGTCAGCGGTGGGATAAGCGCGTCCTGCTTACGCTGTCACTCTGTAGTAGCTTTCAACGTTGACCCCCTCCTCTTGGCCGCGCCGGCATTTGCCCGATGATTATTTCCTGGACAAAGGCCGTAACTGCGGCGGGGTCTCGAGAGCGGGGGAGAAGCCGTCGGGCCCTGTACTACTGTGAAGAAATCGCGGGGATCGCCAATCTTTCCTCCTCGAGATGAATCGGTGTGACATCACAGTCGCATGACGCCTAGCAGGGGTCGGCAAAGTTTCCAGGTCGTTTGGCTGGAGTCACGACGTGCCTTGGCCGTGCTGTGGATCTATGTGGGTTGCTGTGGAGTTGAGGGGGGAGGGTTTTCCTTCCCAGTGCTTCCCTCGTTTCGTCTTCTCGGGATGGAGAGTCAACAGACCGCGTTGTCCGTTGCCAAGTCGGATCGGGGATTCCGGCATGCCCCAAAAGGTAATCCGATGACGCACCAAGGAGCTGCTCTCGCGCGTTTGCTCCGAATAAATGTGCCGACATGTCGTATAGTGTTGCGTACCCGACTCTGTAAGGCTGCGCTAATTGCCTAGGGGAAGTTACTTGGATTGCCCGTCGTTGAGCAAGCTTGGGTATGGGGGGGGCGTTCATCTCCTGAAATGCCTGCGAAGTGATTAACATCAGATGGGCATCTTTGATCCGGTCTGGCCTGAAGCTGGGGCTATAGAGAGTTGTCATCTGATATCCGGTACATCTGATATCCGGTACATCTGATATCCGGTACATCTGATATCCGATACATCTGATATCCGATACATCTGATATCCGATACATCTGATATCCAATGCATATGAGGTTTGATAGCGTTGTTGGGACAAATATGGGAACGGAGTATAGGACGGGAGCTGGGGAAAAACACAGGCCTTGCACAGGGAAGATGACTGGCAGGCGCAAGTAACCACGTGATATAACAGCTGCCTCTGGCTTTCCGTCGCGGTGCTGGGGACTGTAGGCGGTGAAGAATGGCAGAAAATGGGTGGGGTTTACTGCGTGCTGCCGATCCCACCAGACTCGCTCCGTCTCCATCATACATTCACATGAAAGCCCAGATGTTCGTACCAAGGACGCGCAGTTGACTTCCATATTTACTGACGGGAATGCAAGCTTTATGTCGCGGCACCTCACTGCCACTGCTATATCCCTGAAGATGCATGCTTTGAGGCCTGCAGCAGCCACCATAACTATAGCGAAAGTCAACCGGCGACGACACCGGGCTTCTCGATGACCCGTCGGCCGACACGATGCGGAAGCTTTTAGGCAAACCCCCCGAGCCTTCGTCGCACGACTTGGCGTCGATGGGTATCACCAGCGCCCCCTTCCCCATAGTCTATCGGCCCAACGCCCCCCAGAATGCTGTTTATTCCGCAGGAGCTCCCATCGCCTGCCTCGACAAGTCCCTCGACGGCCGCGGCGCCCTGCTCGCCGGCCGCCACATCCTGAAGACGATCAGGCTTAACGGTCTCCACGTCGTCGAGGGTGCCGACCTCCGCGCCCTGATCGCCGCGCAGCTGCCGATCCGCCCCGGCGCCACGACCTCGGTCTCCGACCAGCTCTCCATCCAAGACGCGAAGTGGGGGGCCAGGTTCAGCCAGACGGCCATCTTCACGGCCTGCGCCAATGGCCGCATCTTCCAGTATGACCTGGGCAAGCTGGGCTCCGGCACGCCGGGGGGGGCGGGGCTGGAGTTTGCGCAGAGCCACGAGGACTCGCGGCAGGTCAACTCGTTAGACATCAACCCCCACAGGGGCACATACCTGCTGTCGGGGAGCCAGGACGGCGTCATCCGTTGCTTCGACATTCGCGCCCCGATCAGCACCCAGAACGGGCTCACCTTCAGGGCCGTCCACGCCTGGAAGGGCAACGCCGACGCGGTGCGCCAGGTGGTGTGGTCGCCCAAGGACGGGATGGAGTTCGCCTGCTGCACGGAGCAGGGCATCATCATGAAGTTCCACCTCCGGAGGCACGGCAGCCCCATCCTCCGGATCAGCGCGCACGAGAAGGCGTGCACGGCCATCGCCTGGCATCCGGACGGGGCGCACATCATCAGCGGGGGCTCGGACAAGAAGTGCCACGTGTGGGACGTCTCCGCCATGGCCGACAAGCGGCAGAGGCCGAAGTACACCATCTCCACGCCCGCCTCCGTGGCCAACATCGCATGGCGCCCGGGGCAGTGGTCCGCAACCGCCCGAGGCAAGCGAGCAGCCCAAGTCGCCGTGTCCTACGACGAAAGTAGCAATAAGCGGGCCGGCATGAACATCGTCCACATCTGGGATCTCGGCCGGCCGACTATGCCGTACAAGGTCATCGAGGCTTTTGACAACTCGCCGTCTGCGCTGCTCTGGCGCAACCAAGATCTTCTCTGGACGGCCGGACAGGACGGCCTGTTTAACCAGTGCGACATGGCCTTTGCCCCCAAGACCATTGACCGCACGCCTGTGTCCACCGTGGCGTTCTCGTCACGGGGCGAGGCCTTGATGTTCCTCGACGAGAGGCCCCAAGCAGGCCGTCCTCGGCTAGTTTCGGCAGCGGTGCCGGTCGACATGCAGTCTCCTTCCTACGGCTCTAGCCCGGGAGCCCAGATGGCGAGCATCAGCCGGAGCGATTCCGAGGATGACGCGGTCGGCAGTTTCTTGGGCCACTGGAACAGAACAGGGAGAAAGGGACGACAGCCATCCCGTTCTGCATTTCCCCTCAGCACCACACCCCCGTCCGGCCCGGGGATGGAGGAACCGGCGGCGCTGCCCCTCGAACAGTCGCTAAAAGCCACGGGGCCTTACCGTCCCCAGCAGGCGATGGCCATTGGCCCCGTTCCGTCTGCCGCTCGGCCGGACGTGTACGGGTACCTCACCTCGGTCTACCTGGAAACGCTCGCAAAAGAACTGCCCTATGTTACGGGCGGCAAGCCTATGCCCGAGAGGGTCGCGGGGATCTTGGAGCGGTACGCCAGGGCGGCGGAGAGCGTCGGCAAGTTCCGACTGGCCCAAACCTGGCGGCTTCTTGCTTGCGCCATGGATCTCCTTCTGCAAAGCAGAGGCCCGTACCACTTGGAGAGGCGTATCGCGGATAAGTTAAGGGCGCGCAGTTACCATCAGGAGTGGGAAGGAGATGCAAAGAGAGCCGGCGCAAGCGAGCGTCGACCTGAGGTAGTCGTGACGGATGATCCGAGTCTCGGCGGCGGCGATGCGACGCCGCGCAGGCCGGAGCTGGCCGGCAGTCTCATTGAGAAGCCTCCCACGGCGAGATCGCTCCTTTCCGAGGAAATCGAGAGCACGTCTAACGTCCCGACGCCGCTTGTGCGGCCTGTTCCCGATCACGTCGTGGAAGGGCCTCACCAGCTTACGCTCGATTTATCGAGGCAGGGCTATGTTCCCGGCAAGAAGCTGACGCCCGTGCTGGAACTGGACAGTTTCACGCTACCTCCGGCTGCCCGGCATATGGTTAGCGAGTCCAACGAAGCCCGTCGACGCCTAGATTCGATGCCCTCTTCGGACACCAGTCACGAGAGCGAGAACACGCAGGTCTCGAGCACGGAGGGATACGACTTTTACGGCACAGAGGCGGTGGCCAAGGCCATCGATGTTCCCGTCGTCCGGAAAAAAGATCCTCCCGTACTGGACTACATCGAGCCGAGATCCCCTCCGGCTAAGAGACAACCGGTCATGAGGCAGGACTCGGATGACAGCTTCGCACAGCTATTCTCAATATCGCAGACATCCGGCCAGAGCCACTCGTCCAGCGGCGGCAGCATCGCGAGGAGGCCGTCGAGGTCTGAGCCGACCACCGCTGGCGAGGCTCGTCTGAGGCACGGTGGAGGCAACGAGGCGACAGACGAGGAGTACCAGAGCCGGATCCGGGGGAAACAGATACAAAACTCGCCAGAATCGATGCGGGTCATTCAGCTTCGGCGAAACCTGGCGCGGACCAATTCCAGCATCACCGAGACTAGTGAGGACGACTACTATCGGATGGCCACGCAGACGACGAGTGGTAGCCTTGCGTCTCAGGGCTTCCTCTCACGGTCTGACCCGGACAGCTCGCTGCAGCAGCGACAGCACCAGCTGGGTTCTTCGGACGACCGCTACTATCCCTATCGGCCCACCCCTCACGGCGAAGGCCGTTCGGACGAAGACGACAATGAGGACGACGAAGCCTTCTACGGCGTGATCGAAACGGACTATCTACCGTGGCGCGACGACCCCCCTTACCCCTTTCTACCTACCCAGACGGACGCCGGCACTGCAGGCCGAGGCGCTCCCGAGGCGCTTTCCGTAGTGGACCGGTCGCACTCCCCTCTCCAACCGTACACAGTCCTGGCGCGGGCGCTCGCGTTCGAGACGCAGAAGTCAGCCATGAATGCGTCGGCGATGATCCTCCTGCTCAAGCCGCTCGTCCCCGATGACGTGGTCGACCCCTTCTTGGCCACCGCCATCCTGCGGCAGCACCACTCTCGACTGATGAGCATGAAGCTGTTCATCGAGGCGACCATGCTTCGTAAGCTGTGTGTCAAGGGCTGGCCGGGCGGGATCCTGTCCGAATGGGGGGAGGACTACCGGCCCGTGTTCAAGCCAGCGCAGCAAGGGGTGACGGTGGGATTTCTCTGCCCGGACTGCTTGAAACCGAGAGAGACGGAGGGCACGTCCGAACACGAGGGCGGGAGCATCTGGCAGTGCGAACGATGCGGCACCGTCATGGGCCCGTGTGCCGTGTGCGGCCACCGGGACGAAACACCCAACCTGTTGCCCCTGCATCTATCCCCTCTCGGCGGCGGCGATGGCGGGGCAAAGAGGGCAAAATCGAGCTCCGGGGCTCGTGAGGGTGGCTCGATCATTGCGACGTGGTGGTACTGTGCAGGATGCGGCCACGGCGGCCACTCCACGTGTTTGGAGGGCTGGCACAGCACCGCCAGCCCATCGTCGGTGGGGGGCGACCACGACATTGGTGGCCCCCGTATAGGCGGCACGCTCACGGAACCTCAGTATATCAGCGACTCCGGGCCGGATGCGGACTCTTCCGACGGCTGCTGTCCCTTGGATGGCTGCGGCCACGCCTGTCTCCCGGGCCGCTGGCGCGCGGAGGCTACGGCGGCGCGGAGCGAGGAGCTTACGCGGGTGCTACGAGACGTCGTCCACGCCGGCAGCATCAAGACGCCCTCGTCGTCGCTGGTCTCCAGTTTTGGGGACAGGGAACGTCGGGTCGGCAGCAGCAGCGGCGGCTTCGGCGGAGGCAGTTTCGGCGCCGCCAGCATAAGCAGCGGCGGGGGCGGTGGCAGCGCGGGCGGCAGCGGGGGCGGGCTGGAGGCAGCGATGATGGTGCGCAGCGACGGGAACAGGGTCGGCCAGAGCAGGGCTGTCGAGAGCGCCAGGGAGTCACTGGCAGGCGAGCGGGATGCGGGGCGGCTGTTGAGCTCGAGCCCGGGGAGGAGCGGGATGACGGCGACGGGGGACAGGGAGAGGGAGAGGCGAAAGAGCGTCAAGTTCGTCGGGACGGAGAGGTGACGAGACCATGATACCCCCCCTTAGCCCCTTTTTCATTCCTTTTCGTGTGCATTTTTATCCCATCGAAACTCCTCATCATCCCTTTCGCTCATTATATTACGATTGGGTGTGTACTATAATTAGTGCGTGTAGAGATAGATATGTTGAGTTGAGCATATGAGCTGAAGTAACTGCGAAAGTCATTACTTTGCAATTCTCTTTCGCCGCAGTCAGTAACGCAGCAGTTATAAGCCCTAGTCGGTTTTCCTATGCCATTTTATCCCTAGAGGTTAATGGCCCGAATCCTAGTAGTGGCGTTAACTTGCTTAGTGTTTTCTAAGCCAAAGCAGTTTTATAGCGTCTGGCGTCTAGTTTTTTCCTTCTTTTGGTCCAAAGCTAGGGTTCGCGTAATTCAGCCTTATTAATACGCTTAGCTATATTGTGATCCCCGTTACAAAGCAACTAGTAAATAACTAAGCCGGCAATTCTATCCTATATACTCTCATTCCCTCTCTCTCTGTCAGAAAAAAGGGGGAGGGCGAGAAGAGAGAAGGCGAAAAAGAAGGGGATGGATGGGATGGACTCGACGTGACAAATTCAGTTGCTATCCTCCGCCTTCCTAGGCCGCCCCTCCCGTTCTGAAAAGAAAGAATAAATGAAAGAATGAAAGTAAGAATGAAGGAATGAAGGAATGAAAGAAAGAAAAGCAGTTGGCAAAGCCGGTTTAATGAAGAAAAGCTGGGCTTCTAGAGCCGCATAGAAGCCTGAGACGCATGCGCCGTGCAAAAGAATTGCAACAGGCTTACCCATTACTAATAACCAACTTATGTGAAAATTACTCCCTCATCCTTGATAATAGCTTAGATTATAAAGCTGTCATTTACACAACCCTTGGCACTCACCTTGTTATTGCAATCATTATGGTTGCGGGGACGACTGGAGTTGCCGGGAAGATCAGATAGTCGAGCCTCGAAGTTAGACGAGCCAGGGCATGGAGTCAGAGGCTAAGTGGTTCCCCGGGTGGGCGGGCTTATATGGACTGCTAGCGATGGGAATAGCTTCACAGTTTTCACAACACAACCAATCAACTCTGAAGTTGAATACATGCGATCTACTCCACATGGCAGATCATACCATGCCAGACCAGTTGACGATATCCGCATCCCCGAGGTCGACGCCCCAGTCCTGTCCGGCAGACACGGAATCCGCTCCGACGGCCTGCCAATCGAACTGGAAGTACTGGTCCAGCAGGGCCTATTCCGCTCCAGTGGACGGTTAGCGATGCGATCTCGACCCCGATCTCAGCAGTTCCACCCATGCGAGCACGTACCCAGTCGGGATCGCCGTCGCCATCCAGGACGTCGGCGACGGGGCCTCCGTAGTAGGGCGGGGGCGGTCCGCTTTCCGCAGCCGGCGCGACTACGGCGGCGGCGTCGATGCCGGTCGGAGCGAGAGAAGCGGCCTGCTGGGCCTGGGCCTGGGCCCTGGCCTGGGTCTTGGTGATCATGAGCTCCAGCGCCTGGGCGGCGGTCCGGGCCTCGGCGGAGTAGGACCGCTTGGCGTCCCAGACCTGCTTGGACACGCGCAGGGCGCTCAGCAGTGCGGACGAGGACTGGCGGCAGCAGGAAGGGGCGATACTGGGAGCAGCGGCAGCACGGCACGTGCAAGGCCGGGCGGTGCGCATGCGTACGGACAGCTCGAGGCAGACGACCATGGCAGCAAGCAGAAAGTCGTGGGCCATCAGCGACGAGAGCATCCAGCGGTCGCTGTGGAGCTGGCCCCCCGGGCGGGACGAGGCCTCGTGGATCTCGGCCTGGTGCGCCAGGATCTCGAGGGCGGCGTCGAGGCACGCGCGGCGAGCGTACGCGTACCGGTCGTACGAGGTCAGGGTCAGGTAGGGCCGGTGCAGGATGACGAGGCTCTTGAGGTGCAGCAGGCCGAGAGTGTAGCGGTGCAGGATGGTGGCGGGGGGCACGGTCAGCGACTGGCGCAGGGGCTGCATGCGGAAGCGCTCCGGCATGGCGGCGTACGCGGCGCGCGCCGCGCCGTCGAGCTGCAGCGCTGCGGCGTAGGTGGCGTCCGGGTTGGGCTGGGAGGAGGACGACGGCAACGACGACGACGACAACGACGAGAGGGACGGGGGTAGGGACAGGGGCAGGAGCGCCTGCATGTGGGCGGTGATGCGTTTGAACACGTCCATGATGCCGCTCTTGACGAGGGTGTACAGCACCGGCGTGTCCTCCGAACTCGGCCGTGACGACGGCAGCTCGACGGTGTCGGGCCCGAAGTCGGCATCGCGCAGGTTCCGCGGCAGCCGCGTCTGCGTCTGCGCGTCGCTGCCCTCTGGCGGGACGGGGATCATGCTGGGCGCGCCGGCCTGGAAGGACGCCAGGCTGTCCATCTGCACGATGGTGTGCCACACGCGCCGGCGCATCTCGGCCTCGAAGGGCGTCGGCGGCGGCGGGCGCGACCAGCGCGAGCGGGAGGATGAGCTCGTGGTGGTGGTGGCAGTGGCGCTGGCGCCGGCACTGCTGCCCACCTCCGGGTCGCGGTGGTAGGCCATGCGCACGGCCAGGCGGATGACGGTGCCGAGCAGGAACCAGAGGTCGACGCTGGAGTCGGCCAGGCCGAAGAAGTTGCTCTGCACGTGCAGCACCAGCGCCTCTAGGGCGTGCTCCGTCGCGGAGAAGTACCGCCCCAGCACCAGGCACTGCGCCGTGCGCGTCCGCAGCGCCCGCGGCGTGGCTGTTCTCTCTTCTGCTTCTCCTCCCTTCCCGGGCATCAGCTGCCGGACCGTCGCGGCCACGCTGAGCACGGAGAAGAGCAGGGCCGTCCACAGCACGGGCGTTCCCGCCGGGTTCTGCCAGAAGGCGCCGTACTGGTGGGACACTCAGGTATCTATCAGTAAGTACCCGGGCAGTGGACTTGTCCAGACGAAGACGCGGGTGACGTACCTCCTGCTGGAACTTGTAGGGGTGGATGATGGCTGCGGGGACTCTTCGTCAATATTCGCGGTCCGAAAGAGGAGTGTAGACTACTACCTACGAAACTGCATGAACTGCGAGTTGAAATACTGCGCTACCAGCCCGTCGCAGACGTGTCGCGGCGGCAGCGCCTGCACGATCTCGGCGAGCCCGGGGACTTGCATCGGGCCCAGCACGAGGTCGATCTCTCCTCCTGCATCCGCTTCTTCTTCTTCTTCTTCCTCCTCCTCTTCTACTCGGGCCAAGTCCTCTGCGTCGGCAGGCGGCAGGAGCTGCTCCCGGATTTCCTTGATGTCGTCCAGGATGGAGAGCCAGTGGCCCGGCTCGACGCGGAGGAGGCCCTGCGGGGGGTCGGCGGGTGCAATAGCAGTAACGGGGTCTCCCGAGAGTCCCCCGGTTTGCGGTCGGGGTCTCTGCCTGTCCGGCCGTGAAGGGGCCTGAACACTCCCTCCTCCTACTGGCAGCCCGCGAGACGAGAGCGAGGAGGTCGCGACGTTAGCAGGATGCTGCTGCTGCTGCTGCTGCGGCGGCGGCGGCGGCGGTGGCGGCTGCGACTGCGACTGCGACTGGACCGGGCCCAGCTGAGAAACGAGGCCCTCGAGCCGGAGGAGACGGTCTCGGATGCCGGTGGCGCTGCTGCTGTTGCTGCTGCTGCCGCCGCCACCGCCCTGGGCCCTGCTCCGGTTGGCGTTGCTCGCGTACTGGCAGATAGACTCCTTGCCTCGCGCTACGCAGGTGCTGCATGGCGAGCCCCGGTTGCATTTGAGCCTGGCGTGTGTGTTTTTCTCTCGACGTTAGCGGCGCTGGGCTGTCTAAAGATAGAATGCGATAGATACTCCCTGCAGCTCACTCACTTTCGAGTCCGGCACGGCTCGCACGACGTCGGCCGGCGGTTCCGCTTCCCATCTTTGAAGAAGGGCTGTTGCTGCATGTCTGATGGGCTTCGAGGGAGCATCTCCCACGGGTCGGGAGGTTATCGATCGCTCGCTCCAGCAGTGTCTGCCTCCGAAGAGATTATTCGCGGGGTTAGAAAGGCCGTTTACAGATGCTACCAGGGCGAGCTGGAACACGTACCTGGGCATATTATGAGCAATCCTGCACCGGGTGTGGCGGTACGGCGGAGTTAATATCTCCGCTCGCCGCTTTCCGTCCCCCCCTTAATGGCCCGATCCGATCCACCTTCAGCTACCCGGGTACTACCCCGAGATCTGACATGGCAATGGAAAGCAGAGACGAGCGCATCACGGCACAGCCTGGAGAGCGGATATGCAGGGCGGGAACGGCGAGCGGAATTATCAACCCCCTTGGGCATGCACGTGAGGCTGCTATAGGGGGAGGACGACGTCTCCTAATTATTAAAAGGCTGCATGCCCGCGATGGACGCGCCCGCGAGGGACGCAGAGAATAAGTTGGTCGATGTAGGCACTTCTTTCGTCTATAGCACTCTTTACTCCCTAGCTACCCGTACCCAGACCGACATAGCCATGTCCCTCTCGTCCACGCTCGAGGGCGTCTCCTCGACGATCGTGTCCAACCTCTTCGTCAAGCTCCCCTACCCCGAGGGCGACCTCCGCGGCCAGACCGTTATCGTGACGGGCTCCAACCAGGGCCTCGGCCTCGAGGCTAGCCGGCACGTCCTCCGCCTAGGCGCGTCCAAGCTCGTCATGGGCGTGCGCGACGTCGCTAAGGGGGAGGCCGCCAGGGCCGAGCTGCTGCGGACGTCCTCCGCCGCTGCCAACATCGAGGTCGACATCGAGGTCTGGCACGTGGACATGGAGAGCGCCGAGTCGGTCAAGGCCTTCGCCGCCCGCGCCACCGCCCTGGCCCGGCTGGACGCCGTACTGGCCAATGCCGGCATCGCCACGACCGCGTTTGCGCGCGCCAGCGACGCGTCCGGCAACGAGAAGACGCTCGCCGTCAACGTCGTGGGCACGTTCCTGCTGTGTCTGCTCCTCTTGCCGAAGCTGCGCGAGACGGCGTCCCGGCACGGCGTCACGCCGCGCATCACCATCCCCAACTCGGCCCTGCACTACACGGCCTCGCTCAAGGAGCTCGGGGAGGAGGGCGACGACTACAAGAATAAAGACAGGGCTGGGACAGGAGGCATCTTCGCGCGCCTCAACGACGCCGAAGCGGCCGACATGGCCAACCGCTACGCGCTCTCGAAGCTGCTCGTCGTCTTCGGCGTGCGCGCCCTCGCCGAGCGCATGAGTTCGGATCCCCCCGTGGTCGTCAACACGCCCAACCCCAGCTTCTGCAAGTCGCAGCTGATGCGCGAGACCGGCAGCGTCGGCATGCGCCTCTTCGAGGCCGCCCTGGCGCGCAGCACCGAGGCCGGCAGCCGCGCGCTCGTGCACGGGCTCCTGGCCGGGCCGGAGAGCCACGGGCAGTACCTGACCAACTGCCGCGTCCATGCGTACGTTCCCCTCGAATATTAGCCATCCTTACCGCCGCAGGTTCCACCGGCTAATCCCTCCGGCATGAGTATCGTAGTCCGTCCTGCATCGTCACCAATCCAAAGGGCGTGCGGATCCAGACCCGGTTCTTCGACGAGCTGATGCAACAGCTTGAGAGATTCTCGCCCGGTATCTCCTCAGCTGTTCTTTCTGCTTCTTCGGGGGGCGTATGAGGGCGTGGAAGGAGTGACTAGTACGGAGATCGAGTGTAGGAATAGGAGTAGCAGAATCACTAGGCTTTGTGTCTTCTTCCTGGACGGATTTATGATCTCTTCCTGGGCCGGAACGCGGGATCGCCGCCCTTTACGTCTTCCTCCTAGGCCGGAACCGGGCCCGCGCGCCCGTCAGCATGGCCATGAAGTAGAACCGGATCTGTCCCTCGGGCGGCATCGCGATCTCGACCTCGAACGCGCGCACCAGCGTAGGGATCGTCTTGTACAGGACCAGCTCGGCCAGGTGGCGTCCCGGACACGTGCGGGCCCCGCCGCCCCAGGTGAGGTTGAACCGCTCCATCGCCCTCCGTTGCCCCTCGTCCGCGCGCAGCCACCGCTGCGGATCGAACGCCTCGGCGTCCGCCCCGAAGATGGCCTCGTTGCGGTGCAGCGCTGGCGGGCTGCACCCGACCGTCGTGCCGGGCGGGAGGTGGTGGCGACCTCCGTGCAGCCGCAGTCCGTCCCCGGCCGGCACCGTGCGCGACAGGGACATGCCCAAGGCCGGATACAGGCGCTGCGCCTCCTTGATGCTGGCCACGGTGAACGGCAGCAGGCTGGTGGCCCTGTCGTATGCGACCGGGGCAGGGCTACTCGCGGTGTCCGTGTCGCGGACCTCGCGCGCCACGCGCTCCTGGACATCGGCGTGAGAGGCGATCATGGCCATCGCGGCCGTCAGCGCCGAGCACATTGTTTCGTGACCGGCCCCGAAGTTGGTGATGGCAAGCCGGCGGAGGTACGGCTCCGTGAACTCCGGCTTGGCCCTGTGCAGCCGGATCAGATCGGCCATTAGATCATCCGGCGCGCCCTTCTGCGGCGGTCCGGACGCGTTGACCCCCCTCCGAACCCTCCTGCTCACTCTATTGCTCACGGCCTTCACCAAATACAAGCCCCGTCAGTACCTCTGCTGGAGAGGGTTATAAGGAGACAAGAGGGTGGGTGGAGGGGATAAGTGATAAGAATTACCATGAAGAAAGGCTTAAAATTCGGCGGAGGCCCGAAATTTACGCCCCAGAGGACGGAAAACACCCTCCCGATCCACCTCGAGTAGCTCCGCGCGACAGCCACGGCCGGGAACAGGCCGAGCACGCTCTTCTTCCGCCATCCGAGGTAGCTGTACCTGCTCGAGCCGCCGTCGGACCCGTCGCGCAGGTAGCCCGGCGACCAGGAGAGGACGACGGCGCCCAGGCACTCCACGGCGAGAATGTGCATCCACTCCTTGAGGTCGACCTCGGCGCCGTCCAGCGCCGTGAGCGCCGCCACCGCCCTCTCCAGCACCCCGTCCACCGCCTTCTCGTACTTGCTCATGCTGGACTCGCGGTACGCGGGGCCGATGAGTCGGCGCTGGAGCCGGTAGCGGCTCGCGTCGCGCTCGGAGAGCAGGTCGAGGGTGTCCGGACATTGTAGGCGTAGGTGGCGCCAGTCCAGCTTGTGCTTGTACAAGGCCGTGGCCACTGTGTGAACAGTGTGAGTAAGGAGAAGAAGATGATAAAAAGAAGGCAGAACGACCAAGAGCAACCCACAGTAGAAATCCGACTTTGCAAAGCCGTTGCCGGGACCTAGTGGGATTTCGAAAATATTAGAAGAGTACAGTGATAGGCCTAGCTCTTACCGAGTCCCTAGGAAGTCTTACTGTATATGGCGTTGAAGGCCTCTGCCGAGTTGCACCAGACCTCGTTCGGCCCGACCCTCACAACGGGCCCGTGTTGTCGGTGCAGCGTCTGGGCCAGTTGGAGCATGCGCCCGTTTCGGACCTGCCAGGCGAGCCAGACGTTGGACACGGCGGCGAGCCTCGGACCGGGAACGGCGGCGAGGGGGTGGAGGAAGAGCCTGCGGGCTATCTCGACCGCGCTGGCGATCGCGAGGGCGAAGACGAGGAGAAGAAGTGCCATGGTGGTGGAACCCGCCAGTTATCGAGACGCCGTCTGCTTGGGCAAGGCTTCTGCCGAAGGCGGCATGAGAAAATGTCAAGAAAATGCGGGTGAAGACATCATATGTTATCTGCTGTTGGATGCAGCTGAAAGTGACTTGTGGTCGGCCTGGGACTGAAGATATACGGTGAGCTTTTCGCCTAGACCAGATGGAGATTCATTACGGTCCGATATTCATCCGATCGGCGAGAGCGTCCATCTATTATATCCATGGCTTGACCTTCGGTCCAGTCAGGCATGGATCGAATTGATTGATTTATTGTCGACGAAGAAGTGTGAGTGTATTTCGGTTAGAGACAGCGAGTGGGTGGCAGCTCGAAAAATATCGCGGTCCGAAGTCTTGCGGGAAAGGAATATTGGGTGGGTGGAGTTGAGGGACAGTCTGTCTGCGGGGCTTCTATAAATTATGCAGACTGGAGCCGTTGCCACCCACATTCCACTACGCCACAGATTACAGTATCTCAGGACGTGAGCCAGACCCGGGCTCTCCCACTTTCCCCAGTATCGTCATGGAACAGCCTCACCCCCGAGTTGGCGTCGCCGCCATCGTGCGGAACAAAGACAGCGAGGTCGTCCTCGGGCGACGAAAGGCAGTCCACGGAGCAGGTTGGTCGCCCCTCAATCGCCTAGGTAACGCGAGATAATACTTGGTTAATACGGGGATGGCGACCAGGACACTGGCAGTTCCCGGGCGGCCACCTCGAGTTCGGCGAGGACGCTCTGGCCTGCGCCGTGCGCGAGACGCTCGAGGAGACCGGCTTGCGGGTGCGTGCTCTGCGGATCGTAGGCGTGACCAACGACGTGTTCGTAACAGAGCGCAAGCACTACATCACCCTGTTTGTGCTGTGCGAGCGAGAGGACGACGGGCAGGAGCCTCAGGTGAGAGAGAGTCCGGATCTCTCCCTCCCTCTTCTATCGAGTGCTAAACTAGGTGGGGGAGCGCAGAACCTGGAGCCGCACAAGTGCGACGGTTGGAGCTGGAGGAAGTGGGGAGAGGTGGTGGAGATGGCGCGGACAGAGGACGAGGCTCATCGGCTTTTCCTACCCATTATAAACCTGGTCAGGCAGCATGAGCATCCGCATGCGCTGCTGGAGAGCCACCCCCCGAATCAGGCGTAGGTCAAGAGGAAGGGCGGGCCAAGGGGAAGAAAGCAGAGCAGCTGAACATCTATCCATCCGTACCTAGGTATTGATATATCCGTTGATACCTTCCATGTCAGCCCGTCGTTGTGCTCATTGCCCGGAAGACAGCTCATAACGAAGGATCCGTGAAGCTATTTCGCTTCGTATGCGTACCAGGTGCGCTAAAGCCCTGAAGAGCTCCTCAGAACGATAGGCTCTGCCCGTGGTTCAAGGCAACGAAACACGCCTCCTGCTCCTTACTTCCATCGCCTCCGCCCAGAGACCGCATGAATCGCACGTCGTGCTGATCGCAGGCCCACTCCAGTTGCCCGAGGGTCTTGAGCACCTCGACCGCGTCGGCGACGAACGTGCCCCAGTGCATAGCGACAGCTACCGGCGCATCCTCCTTCTCGGAAGACTCGGAACCGTCATCTCCACCCCCCCCGCCATCCGTCATGAGCCGCAGAACCCGCACGGCATCCCACGGCGGCATGTGCGTCGCGGCGGTCACGCCGGCCCGGTGGCGCGGGAACGGATCCATGCGGTCGGGCAGGTAGTCGGCGGTGAAGCTGCGGAGGTAGGCGTAGGTGGCACCCAGCGAGATGGGAAGGAACAGCAAGTGAGGGCGGCCTAGCCGGGACACGATCTCTTCGAAGGCCGGACACGTCGGGTATTCATCGTCCTCGTCCAGGTTCTTCTTGCCCTTCGTTTTGCGAGGAGTAGCGCCCCGGCCCTCGCTCGTCCCCGACGGAGGGGCGGGAGGCCACGACGGAGAGCCATGGAACTGGTAGCCCGTGTCCCCCGCGAAGAAGACACGGAAGGGCTGAGGCCGGGGATGCTCGAGGAACCAGCTCGACCAGAGCGTGTCGTTCGCATCGAAAGCACCCCTGCCGCTGCTGTGCTGGGCGGGGGTGCAGGTGATGGTGAGCGGCCTGTCGCCGTCCGAACTCCCGCCATGAGGTCTCAGCCGCACCCGCTCCCACCAGTCCAGCTCGACGACCCTGTCCCCCGAGACGCCGCAGTCGACAAACCACTGGCGATTCCCCCGCGGCACGATGAATCGCACGCGGCCTTTGTTGAGCTTCCAGATGCCCAAGATCGTGTCGAAGTCCAGGTGGTCGTAGTGGTTGTGGCTGATCATGAGAACGTCGACGGGCGGGAGATCCTCCATCTTACACGGCGGGGGGTATGCCCGCTCAGGGCCTGCTGCCTGTACGGGAGAGCAACGCATGGAGAAGATGGGGTCGAAGAGGCACCGCACCGGCTCGTCGCCGGCCGCAAGGGGAGGCAGCTGGAGCAGGATGCCGGCATGGCCTAGCCATGTAGTCTTGGCCCTCTGGGCAGCCGGGTCGAAGGAGAAGTCGGGCGTCTCGGTCGAGAGAAGCTGCTCCGCCTCCTTTGTCGTGACCCGGGGCCACTCGTCGACCTGGCTGAGGTTGGGCTCACGCCCGCCGGGTGGCCTGGAGCCCGCCGGGCTCGGTCGTAGATGAGACGCGGCCAGCTGGATGCACGGGTCCCTGTCCTCGCCCCACTGCAGGGAGTCCCAGATCTCCTTGCTGGTGGGCTTCCGCCAGCTGGGCCACGGATTGCGGAAGCCCGTGACTTCGGGCTCCTTGTCGTCGCCGGCAGCGGCGGGACCGCTCTCGCCGCCGCCACCAGCCCCGGTCCACGAAAAGAGGGACCGACGGAGATCCCGCTTGGGGCTCGTCCGTGCCGGGCCAGGTGCCGGATCCCACGACGGCAGGTATGAAGTCCAGCCTACGCCGGCTTCCGCGCCGACCACGTGGTGCGGCGGTCGCGACTTGTTCGCGTTCCGCTCGACCTGTATGTCCAGCATGCTGATTCAGGGATAGGGGATATTGAAGGGAAGGATATGGAAGACAAAATCGATATTATGTTGCGACGAGCGAGGTCTTTCCGGCCGCATTTTGTTGATAGTACCAACAAACACTCGTGGACGTCCTTGGTTCAGGCGTTGTCCAGGGGGCGATGATCATGACGTCAGTTGCCAGCCGCTTGCCCGTGATTTGCTACTGCCGCGCTGATCCGGCAGTGGCCATCCATACAAGGCTGAGCGAGTATCAGAGGTAAAACACGACCACGAGATAGACGCTCTGTTATAGGTAGCGATTGGGTTAGGACAGTGTCTCTGTTCAAGTTGTTCGTGCCACCGTGCGTGGAATTGAAGTTGGAAACCGTACTCCATTCGCGGAGTACCAACCCCACTGTTCCGCGGCTCCAATATGATTCTAACGGTAAGGTACAGTATCGAGGGGTAGCAATTAAAGACTCTCCGTGATGCGGGCCGATCTTTGGAAAGGAGATGTCCTGAGAATGAGAACGCCGATCTCTGAATAATGCTTGCCATGTCGAGATGCTTGTCCTCTAGTGTTTCCTGCTATCCGTCACGTACTAGCCGGCAGGCCTGCCGCACGAGATTTGTCTATGTACCTACGTACGTACCTATGTAAGCACACGTACGTACGTACTTACGTAGGCACACGTACGTAGGTACCTAGGTACGCAACATGTAGATCCGTATATGCATTTGCTGTTCCGCCCGACTTCTCCCCTTTCTCTTCTTCCCTGTGTCCTTTTCTTTCCCCATTCAAATACCCGTCTCCTTACTTGTCCCTCCATCTATTTTCCTCGGTGCACTATGGAATACCACATCGTGTAACATCAACTTTCTAATGCCCCAACGCCACAGAGATATGATTACTGCTTCAACGAAATCGCCTTCACCCTCCCGTCCCGGAACGAAATACAAAAAGGCTGTCCCCGTCATTCCTCTCTCCGGGGATGGATAGAGGCCGTGTCTCTCCTAAGCTCGAAGTATTGGCCGCAGGAACTTCCGCTACGAACCCCCGCGCCCGAGGGGGCTGTGCGGCTGTGTTTGCGCCGACGCGGGCAGCTCGAACTCCTCGCCATAACCGCGGTGGCTTTCCCTACCCGGCAGCTCAACGCCGTACTCCTGACGGGGAGGCTCTACGCCCTGACCTTCTGCATCTGCGGAAGTCCCATCGTCCACCGCAGGCCGGTAATCGTGGTGGTAGCGGTCGATTGGCTGCTGCGGGGGCATAACCCCGGGACGCAGCTGCTGATATCCTACCACCGTGATCTGCGCGTTCCAGCCAGCGTAGGCGGTGTTGTCGACGCCGTCGTAGCTGTGTTGCTGGCCCTGCTGCGGTTGTTGTTGCTGCCCCTGCTGCCCCCGTATTCTTGAATAGTTGAAGGTGCGGTCTATAAAGGACGGCGACGGCGACGGCTGAAGCTTGTCGTTTGAACCGCCGGAGCGTCTACTACCTCGTCCGAATCCCAGATGTCCTCTCCGTCGCCTCCACCACAGCAAAAAGGCCACTAGCCCTGCGGCGAGCAGCCCGGCCGTGACGGAGAGGCCAGCGATAAGGCCGACTGACGACCCCGTGGTCTGTCCTCCTCCACCTCCTCCTCCTGGTGAAGGTGTTGGTGGAGGTGGCGCCGATGTTGCCGACGTAACGGCTCCCAGCCCCAACGTCGTCGGGGTGCCGTCACTGGGCAGCACGTAGAACCCGAGACTGTTGTCGCCGCATGCAGGCGGATTGGGCTTGAGGTCGAACCAGCAGAGCCCGTCCGCGTGCTGGAAGTCGAGCTGGAAGAGGACAGAGCTGTTGTACGGAGGAACGGCGATCACGTCACTCTCTGGCCGTGGGGAAGGGGATGGTGTCCCGTCAGTATCCCCCAGTCAAGTCCAGCTATTTGAAGGGGAAAAAGGTGTACTGACGTTGTGTAACCGTAGACCCGTCACTGCAAAAGGTATACAGTGAAGGATTGGAGAAGTTGGACTGGTATGTCACGTTGAGCGTGTCGAGGTGATGGAAGCTCTGGCCCCTCGTCGCGGGGAACAGGAAGTTCACGCCACAGGCAGCACGCGCGAGCTCGGGCGCCAATGCTATCGTACAGAGCTGTCGAAGCCACCCGCCCGCCTGGCGTGCTGGATATTCCATAATAATTCCCGTCGCCGACAGCCGCGCAGACTCGAGCCGCTCGCTTGAGTCTCTCTCTCGAACCACGTACTTGATCGAGACACTGAACAATTCAAAGAAGACACGCCATCAGCAAGAAGTTCATAATCTTCCGTCAAGAGAAGTACATGGGAAACAGACGCACTCTTGAGCTTTTCCTCGCGCGATCTACCTACTCGGCACCCACGCCTCCCTCATCGGCGTTGTTGGCCCGATTGGGACAGGCGCCCGTGCCGCCTGGCCAGCGGTTATGCGACCCCAATCCCTTCGACCAAGCGGACAGGCAGCCTTGCCGCTCGTTTTCGCTTCAGCCCCCAAAATCGGCAGGGGTGCGAATCCTTCACCCCCTTTTTAGGGCATCTCGTCCATGTTTGCGTGTGTGGCGTAGCACCGATTATCTAGAGCTGAAGCTGGGTTCTGCTTTCGCAGAGCCACCCACGGAGTAGGTGCTTTATGCACGTCTCAGCCACGTAGCTTAATTCCGGAGGTTTTCTTCCTGTTAATTTAGCACGGTTCTCGCGCAACCATATGCCATACCGACATCTTCCTCCTAGGGTCACGTCGTCATGTGATGGATCGTGATCGCCGTAAGGGTGGATGGTCTTGCTCGCTCGCGGGCATGCCAACATCATCCTGGAGCCTAAGCCAGTCTTGCTGCGCCGCTGAGTTCGGAGAACCGTTGGCAAGTCATCGGTTATCGCGCTTGATAGCGTCAAGATGGAGACTAGCGTAATTTATTGGCGCGATCCAGTCCAGAATCGCCTCTCGCTCTCGGCTCAAGTGTGCACGAACAAGAATGTGGACGCCAACTGAGACAGCGAGACGGTTTTTCATATGCATCTCCGGAGAGGAGCATGTAGCTCCAAGAGACCTATCGGAATAATCCATGGTATTCGTCAGCAAGGCTGTCAGGCGCGCAGTGTGTAAGACAACACGACATCGAGCAGGGGGACGTCTCCTAAATCTTTTAAGATACCCAGTTTTAACGAATTGAGTGAGAGGTCCTTTACAACTACCTGTGCCTACCTTCTTCCGTATTTAGGGTAAGAAAGTCTGGTATCGCGATGAAGAGTGATCGCAATATTGCAACTCTAGTTGTTTGACTGGAGTCAGAAGGGGCTGGAATGGCCGTAAATGTTCTGTGCCCACGGTCGACCCCGAAGTTTCTAGAGAAAGACAGGTGGCTTAGCATCATGGCTCCTATTGGATACAGGTTGAGCGTTTCACGCAACTTCAAAAATGCCGCCCACCAATACGCAAGCCCAGCGATAACGGAGCCGTATGCATGCAGGTATTCAATCGGCATGCGCAAAAGCTCTGGACGTCGGCGTATAAAGTGCTAGCGCTCACGTCGGCCGTCGGCAGGTAGTACTGGAGTGAACTATACTGCTTCTTCTCCCGTCAACTATTAATATTTTGCAAAGAAGTCCAGGACACCTCCTTGAGATATAAAAATGGATCCAGTGTCCATCAGCCAAACGGCCGCTCCCCAGCTCTGCGCCTTCTGCCGGGGCATCAACCTCGACGACCTGAAGAGCAACGACGGATACACTCACCAGCCGACGGGTGGCGCTTTGGTCCGCAGCGCTGATGCGTGCCCTCTTTGCCGTCTCATCGTCAATCTCTGCAGAAGACGTTTCCACGAGCGACGCCGAGCGAGGAGTGCAATCCGGGACATATCCGACGCCTTGGACGTCGGCCCCGTGTCGATGTTCGCGGCGGACCAGGAGTTGGATTCAGAAGAGGACATGCCGCGACGCGAGCGCGGCCCAGTCAACGGCGGTCCGCTATCGGCAGTGGCCGTGACGATGGGCGCAGTATTGGGCACGGTGCCCGACTGTCCGACGCTGCTCATGTTCACTGATCCAGGTAGAACTGCTCACTCGCTACAGCCGGAGGTATGAAGACGGTCTAACCAGAAATCTCAGACTCGTTTCCCGAGTCGATGGGTATATGCGGACTGTCATCAATGGCCCGAGGGATTCAAGATGACCCCATCTGCGAGATTAATATGACGAAGACACTCCGCTGGGCCGAGCAGTGTGTGAATCACCACGACATGTGTAATGGGAAAAGCCGCGGCCCCATCCCGGGCGCCACAGTCGGGCCGACGCGGCTTCTAGACGTCGGGCGGCTTGGGGAGTCCGACGTCAGGCTCGTGCGGACGAAGGGCAGGCAGCTGAGGTACGTGGCACTCAGCTACTGCTGGGGAGACAACCACGCCGGGCTGCTCACCACGGACGAGACCATCGGGCGGATGATGACGACGGGGGTTCCCTTAGCCCTGCTGTCTCGGACGATCCAGGACGCCGTCGAGGTGGTCCGCAGGCTCGGGTTGGTGTACCTTTGGGTCGATGCGCTCTGCATCATCCAGGGACAAGCGGACAAGGCGGACTGGACAGCGGAATCCGGCAAGATGGGGCTGATCTACGCCGGGGCGTACCTGACCATCGCTGCCACCTCGTCCAGCAGCGCCTCGCAGGGGTTCCTCGCGCGCGGCCATCGGTCTGGGGTCCCGGTCGACTTTCGAGTCCACAGAGCCGGGCCGTGTGAGGGGAGAATATACTTCCGGGAGCACATCGATATTGACTGCTCGTTTGCCGAGGACGTGGAGGGCAGCCCGCTGCGTAAGAGGGCGTGGGTCCAGCAGGAACGGATTCTCTCTCGCCGCACCGTCGACTTCACTTCGCGGCAATTATACTGGACCTGCCGCAAGAGCAGGCGCTCGGAGGACGGCCAATTAGACGACGACAGCGCGACGGAGGAAGCCGCTGTTCTCAACAGTCTCGGTATTTATGCCATGAGCCGGAGGCAACAAAAAAAGCAGATGCTCCTGATGGCGGGGCTGTCTCTCCAGTTGTTCTTCCGAGCGTGGGGCAGGCTGATGGAGGAGTTCTCGGCCCGACAGCTCAAGTTCGAGAGCGACAGGCTTCCCGCTCTGGCGGGCATCGCTGGCGTCCTGGAGTGTGGCATCCCCGGCCAGTACCTCTCGGGGATCTGGGAAGCCAGCCTACCGGACGGTCTTCTCTGGAGCCCCGTAGTCCATCCGGTGCGGCGCTCTTCTGCCACCGGCGTCCCCTCCTGGTCGTGGGCCTCCGTGATCGGCCGCGTCCGGGCCGGCAGATACGATCCGGAGAGGGCACAAGCCAGGCTTCTCGGTATCGGCGTCGACGAGACGGGGAACGAGACGGGGAGGCATATTCTCCGCATGCAGGGCCGGCTCCATCACTGCAGCGTGCGTATCGACCCGCAGCCGCCGAAGCCACGGAGCTGGAGCGATCGGAAACAGAAGGACTCCCCGGACGACATCCCCACTTACGAGTTCGCTATCGATGCCGCAGTCGGTCCTCGGCCGTTTGCAGAAGTGTCCGACAGTATCTGCCACTTTGACGGGCCGAGGGGCACCGAGACCAGCTTTTACGCGCTGGGCCTCAGCTGTGTGGATTGTGGGCCCCGGGGTGATCACAGCGGTCTGCTGCTGAGGAAGCTAGACGACCTCGGCGATGAGGCCTTTTACGAGAGGGTTGGAATCATGTGGTCGAGAGACGGATTCTGGTGTGCTCTCGAGGACTCCAGTTTAATGCTCATTTGACGTAGGGGAGACAGACGGCTTATATTCTCTAAGAGAAAACCAAGAGAGAAAACCAAAAGAAGGTGACTTGTTTTTTTCCCGAGGTGAAACCAAAAGAGAGGGTGGATGAAGGCCTACAACAAGCCAGAGGCGGGAAGGAGCTACCAGCTGGTGGGTGGTGCCTGCCTATTACGGGGCTAAAGGGGATACGATTTGGGAAGGAGACACCCAAAGCACAGGCTAAAGTGACGACAGCACCAGCTCACCCACGGAGGTGGACATTCTAATATTTTTGCTTCCCCTTGACCGATCCCATCGATGCTGGCACTGTTATCAATGCACTCTCCGTCAAGAGAAGTGACTGCCTTTCCATATCGCTCTACAGGACCCTGGACATCTAACGCCTGCGCATCGTCCCACCGGGCCAGGGCGGGAAATGGCCACCTCTCAGACCATCTCATGCGCCTTGACTAACCGTCCGGGGTGGACAGGGTCAT
This sequence comes from Barbatosphaeria neglecta, assembly GCA_022813145.1. Lineage (NCBI taxonomy): Eukaryota > Fungi > Ascomycota > Sordariomycetes > Barbatosphaeriales > Barbatosphaeriaceae > Barbatosphaeria > Barbatosphaeria neglecta. The sequence goes on along the minus strand of JAKLNC010000113.1, from coordinate 54,702 downwards.
CGAGGGAGGTCTCCTCCATGTCAGGGTACTCCTCCCTTCGGGGGGAATATACGCTGCCCTCGACAGTCTCCGACCACCTGCTGACCGGCGGCGGCAATCGTACTGTATCCGGTACCGATCCCGCACCCCCAGATACCAAGGAGCGGGTCCGGGAGAAGAAAGAGGCGCCGGACTGGTGAGCACGTTCGGTGATATTATCGGACAGGGCCTCCAGGCGTTCCGTCGACTCTGTCGTGTCGGACCACCGAGAAATGGGTGGAAGCGACGGCACGGGAGGCACGGGAGGCACGGGAGACACCGGCGCTGGCGTCGGTTGCCACGGTCCGGTTTGCTGACGGGGGGTGGCGGCGGGTGTTTGGGGACGACTCCCAGTCCCTGCGGAGGCAGCTCCCGAGGAAGCCGTGCTCTTCCGCCGGAAAAGGGGGTTCATCATCAGCGGATGGCGGCCACGAAGCCAACGAGCGACAGACGTCCGGATCGCAGGCTGCGAGGTGGCTTCGTTCGGTAGGAATACGGCCGGCGGCCCCCTCTCCACCCCCTTCTCGCTGTGAGCCCCGAAAGTCTGCGATAGCTGCGGGTTGAGCCCTGCCTCCGCCGCGTACGCGGACGAGATCAGCTCGTCCATGATCTGCGACTGGGTCTTGGTAGGGGCGACGGCAAGCGGTCCGATGCTGATAGGCTGCCTTTGGAAATATCCTTGCCAGCGCCGCCATATTGTTGGGCCGGGAGAAGAACGACGATCAGATGGAGAGCGGCTAACGCTATCACGACGCTGAGCTCGGGAGGCCCGTCTCCGCTTCCATGCCCAGAAGAAGAGCCCCGCCAGGACGAGGAGGATGACGCCGCCGACTGGTGAGGTGAACCTCGGTCAGTATCAATAACTATAATCGGAAATGGGAGCACCAGAGAGAGCAGGGCACTCAGGTACTCACTGACGGAAGCCGCGATGACGCCCTTTCGGACGCTGTTCGGCATAACCGGCGTGGCTACCGGCCTCTGGATGCTTTGGGCGAGGCCGGGCGAGCTCGACGACGGCCCGCCTTTGGAAGGGATGGTCATCGTCGCCGTGGCCAGGCCCGTGGCAGCAGCAGCAGAGGCCACAGTTGCTCGGGTCTCCGTCGCAAAGGTGGGAAACGCCGTCGCTGGGATCGATCTGGTGGGGATCGCAACGGCTGGGCCCCCGCTGGTCGCCGCGCTGGACAAACCAGTCGAGCCGGCAGTAATAGTCGTGGCCGGTGACTCGGTTGACCGAAGGGCCTGGTAGTAATAGTCATCCTCTTCGTCGTCATCACCGCCGGCGATCGAATCCGCGTCCGACTCGTCATCATCAGAGCTCAGCCCGTCGCTCTCCTCGCCGTCGGCCTCGTCATCGTCGTCGCGCCTGGCGACCTCAGCCCAGAGATCCCGCAGGGACTCATCGCTCCGGACTTCATGTCTAATGCAGAGTTTGTCAGCACACTAGAGGGAAGAGGGGGTTGTGGGTATTAAGAACACTGACTCCATCGTTGCGTTTTCTCTCCAGATTAGGTACAGGTATTTTAGTAGCCGAAGCCCGTCATCAGACCACACCGCAACGAAAGGTGATTACTATCGATCGCTAGACACCGGGTCTCATAAGAAAAGGAAGATATATGAAATGAAAAAAAGTAAAAACATCGGCCAGCCAGGGCCTAAACGAAGAGAAAGGGAGTAATAAGACGTCGCGAACTAGCCAAGCGACATCCCGATGTCAGACGAAATGCTTAATTATCAGATTTCCCAGGCATAAGAGATTGCCGTGAGATGAGAAGATCCCAAGAAGAACTACTCCGATCGCCTTTACATAGGTAGGTACATGTATGTACCTAAGTAATATCTTACATGCTGAGACCCCCTCTCTCTTCCTCTTTCATACTAACTTACCTAGTAACATTCAATGCGGAAGCCAACGGCCGCTCCGCAAGCATGTGGCGTTTTCTCCACACTTCTTGGGTGTTTCGTTTGGGGGGCCCCCTCCTCCCCCCCTGGCCGAGCGCGCACCACTAAATACACAGACCTCGAGGCTGGTGCGACAGTCCCGTTTCAACTCTCGCAATGCCGAGCACAAAGCTCCCTTGGTTGGCGGTCGGTGCAGACACGACACGGAAAAGCTACCGGATGGCCAATGGGCGAAGCCGGCCCGCCACCACGGTTTCTGCTTCTTCTTGGAGAGAAGGGGTCTTCTTTATCTTGGCGGCCAGAAATGCTCACCAAATTTTCACCCCTTGCGCCCCCAGCCTCCACCTGGTGTTTCGGGATTCCGTATCAGTTGGTTGGGGCTGCGTAACGATGGGAACGTGATCCATATTACTGCTACAGCGGGCTTGGCTTGGCTTTGTATCGGCCAAGAAGCAGCAAAAGGAAGTCAACAAATGCCCTGCCCGTAATACACAGCCCCCCAATTCGACTCGTAAGCAACATGGGGACACCGCCCTTTATGGGTGGGCTTTTTCCTCGCCAGCCAAGTCTCTTCAGACGGCAACTGTTGCTCTCATGTGACAATCGTTGTCGCATTATTCGGGAATACAGTATCCAGAGCTGGAATTAATATAAATGCATACATGTATGCGCGAAACAACAAAAGCCGCTCCGAACGCCGGCTGGCTGGGTATCCTGTCCGTCACGTAAACTGAAGCAGCCTCAACAAGGCGGCGTAGAAGTGGCAGCCTCGCCTCCCTTCTCCTCGATCACCAGAACGCCTTCTTCCGACGAGGCGGTGCCGAAGGGGGAGGCCTCCCGGATGGCCCTGCCCTTCCACATCAGCACGATCAGGAAGCCGAAGGAAAAGAGGGAGAAGAAGGCCATGGAGCCGTAAACCCAGCCGACGCCGATGGCGTCCACCCAGTCGCCGATGTAGAAGTTGATGGTCAGTCCCAGCAGCAGGCGCATGGACTGCAGCGGGATGAGGGCCTCGACGGTGTGCGCGCGGAACGACTCGGCCACGTAGTTCATGGTCACGGGGATCCCCTGCAGCGCGCCCAGGGTCACGAAGAGATTGCCGAACGCCATGGCCAGCCAGTGCAGGCGGTACTGCATGGCGGCGCCGACCAGGCCGAGGCCCAGCGTGCTCAGCACAAAGTTGGATACCCAGAGCTCGTGCAGCCGGAACTCGGGCTTCCACTTGCCCTGGTTGCGCGCGCACAGCCACAAAGGGAGGCTGTCGGCGAGCAGGTGGCCGTAGATCTGGCTGATGACCGTGGCTATCCAGTGTACGGTGGTGACTTGGTAGTGGACAATATCATTAGTCTGCTACCCCTTTCTTTCTTTCTTTCTTTCTTTCTTTCTTTCTCCTCATAGGTAGACATGCGTAAAACCGACTTACAGCCTGCATTCTCCATCATCGTGAAGCCGTATCCGCCCTGCTCGACGGGCTCCTGCAGCCACATGGGCATCAGGGCGTTCAGGGCCACCCAGAAACCGAAACTGATAGCATCGAACCCGGCCACGAGCAGGAGGAGCGGGTGGATGGCGATCTTGAGAGGCAGCACAACTGCGTCGAGCTATCGGTAGAAAGAGAACAGACGCGTCAGGAACAACGAACGAACTCCGCCGAAACGAAGGGCTAGGCTAGGTGCAAAGAGGCGAAAGGGAGGGGACGAGGGTGAAAGAAAACTCACAAGATCTCGACCGTCCGGCCGCTTGACCGCCTTGGTCCCCGGGACGAAAAGGGCCTGCCTCCGCCGGAGCCAGGTGCCCTCCAGGACGATATTGGTGGCGCCCTCAGCACGGTCCCACGACGTCTCCTCGAGGAAGCACAAGACGAAGACTACAGTGATGGCGGAGAGGCCGATGGTCCACCAGTACTCGTCCCACCAGGGGCGGCTGACCGTGATGAAGCCGGACAGAGTCGGCCCCATCGAGGCCCCCAGGTTCATCGCCACGCCCAGCAGGTTGAAGGCCCGGCCGCGCTGGTGCAGGAAGAAGAGGTCGACCAGGTAGAGCGGCCCCAGCACGGAGACGCACTGACCGAACAGGCCCATGAAGAACTTGGCCGCCAGGAACGCGCCGTAGTCGCCTGGCGACCGCAGGAAACACGCCCACAGCTGCGTGCCCAGGATACCTAGCGTGCAGTGCAGCACCACGGCGGAGCGGCCGATCAGCCTCGACAGCGGCCACCAGATCCAGGCGCCTATGGCGAGACCGGCGGATGCCGCTGAGTTCTAATAGCGTGCCGTTGTCATCTCGTCAGCACGTATCCCAAGCTCGGTCGGCAACGGCCAAGGGTGTACGTACAAAGTAGGTGATTTCCATGTGCGTCTTGCCGTACAGCGCGGCCTGCTGTGCGATCTGGATCTGGCCGTTAAAGGGGGCGCAGTAGCCCGTGAACAGAGCCAGACCGAGCGCCGCAGCGACCAGCACCTTCTTGGATAGCTTCCAGTTGAGGGGGTCTCTGGGATCGTCAGATGGCCGGGGCACGAGGACCATCGTACTCCCTGCCGCATCCGTCCCGGCTCCCCGAGGAGCAGGAGTTGGAGTCGGCGCCATATTCGCTGTAACGGCGACATCCTCGCTCTTCTCCAAGCTAGTGTTGCTAGAAGCCGAGATTGTCGAAGGGATGATCCCGCCCGGCGCGTCCGTGGCCAGCGCCACTTCCATCTGCTCCATCGGACGGCAAGCACCTCCAGGTGTTGGTGCTGTTGCTGCCCTCTCACGCACGCGGGCGTGTTTGCCGTCAATGCGGTTTGCTTAGGAGTATTATAAAGCCATTGGGCAGCCGGGCCGCATAAAGGTGCCACGCGACACACTCAGCCCATCCGCATCGGAGATGGTTCAGCCCCGTTCGGTCACGATGCAGAATCCCCCCTCAAGACGGAAAAGAAGAGCGAGGGAAAGGAGGCGCGGGCGCCGCCGCGCTGTTTCAAAGACGACGCCACAACGCCGTATCCGTGCACCGCGTGAAGGTATGACGGCGCTAACAGGATCCGAGGAGGTGCGAGAGCAGCGCCTGACCGGGGATGTTAGTGCCGTGCTAGCGAGCCCATTGGAGAAAAAAAAAAAGAGGCGCGGTGAGAGCCCCGAGTCAGCCGGAGGAGGCAGTCCACGAAAATCTCCCGCGACTATTGGACGCCACATCAGGTCATCGAAACGGGCGAGGAAACGAACCGGGATGCCGAGGTGTGGGTGAACCGGTACCGCCAAGACGGGGGGAGGTTATCAAAGTGCGACAGGTGGCGCTCCTCGGAGCCGAATTGGAAAAGCCCCCAAAACTCGACAAATGCTCAGCATCAAAGGGTGGGAGCAGCAGATACCCCGGTCATACACACGTGATAGGTCATAACAATCAGCCCTAAGATATTAGTCCGCCGAGATGCTTACCCCCAAAGCCAAATTCCAGGATGGCTTCCAGGATAGCCTCCGAAATAAGGAGAAGGCCGGAATATACAAGGCTTTAGGTCATAAACAATTGCACACAAAAGCAGGAGTAATTACTAAATCGGCTCAGCACACGTACCTGACGAGGCCCTGTTCGAGTTGTCGGAGACAATACAGGTCACGTGGGGGATAGCCTCCTTTTATCCATCTATAGCAACTACCACAAGATAGAATTGAGCCCGTATTAGTCGACGGCGCCTATCCTCCATGATCTGACTTATACAACAACTTGGTACAAGCCGCACGAATTGTATTGTAGGCATCATCGACGAAGGCGAAGTTGGACGGGGAAGACGCATTTTTCGGCTAACTAGGTAGGTACCTACGTAATAATAGCGAGCAGAAACGACTTCGCGGCATCTGGACTGAAACGCCGTGACCATGCCGAGACGCCTAACCAAAGTCCGAAGTCATCGCGCGAAGCGGCGCAAGGAGGGTCACGCCCAGAAAAGGACGCAATGGCGAAGGTCATAGAAAAAAGTAGATTGCTCCGCATCCATCAACCCATTGCATGACTCCTGAACCCAGAGGTGTAAACGAGTGTTGGCAGCCTTCGCCCAAGGAAGTCGGAGATGGCAAATTGAGAAGAGAAGGAGGCCGTCTTCCTCAAGCAAAGGCGGCAAGAATGGTTGCTCCGTCCACCAGAGCAACCGCCGAGATCGTCTCCACGTTCTCTTCTCCTTCGCCGGCGTTGTCTCGATCCGTCCAGCCGCGCTTCGGACCCCAGCAGATCCTCTTTCCATGCTCCGACGCCACGTCGAGGAGCTCCTGCATGATGGGACAGCTCAGTCGGACGCCGTCGTACGCGTCGAACTCGACGCGCTCGACGTTAGGCAAACCCGCCAGGATGCGGTCGAGAAGGTTACGGGAGAAGGCCTCATAGAAGCCAGGGCTGCGGAAGCCGTCCAGCCAGCCCACGCTGGGGTCGAGCTGGACAAAGACCGTCAACTTCTTCACACTCACGCAGTCCTCGAGACCAAGGGCGGGGTTCACGACCCAGCCCGGCGGAGGCCTGCTGAAGCCAGGTCCCAGGCGCAGCTCCAGCGCGCCGATACAGGCACGCAGGTGCGGCTTTAGGCGGGCCAAGAGCGGCTTTTTCGTCTTGAAATAGCGGCCCGGATGCGTGGGGAACACGCGGACAGGCTGGCTGAAGTAGAAGAAGTGGGATGCCTCCTGGTAAACCGTGCGGCAGGTCCGCATGATAGCCATCTTCTTGTAAAAGCGCCTGTAGTGCTCGTGGTGGAGATCAAGGACCGGGTCGGCGCTGGCGAAGTGGTACTGGTAGACCTTTATGCGCAGCTCGACCGGCAAGTCGAGAAAGCGGAAGGGCTTGGAGACGTCGCGCGCCGGGATGCCAGCCTTCTTCGGCTTGTTCGGGTTGAAGTCCTGGGCCGTCAAGCGGCGGATCGGGATGTAGTCGGCCACATCATTATCGTCGTTCTCCGTATCGGACGGACAGGTCGAAGGAACTGCCGAGCTGGCCGGAGTGGCGACGACGGACTGCACCGGCGTCGGCGCGACGGAGGCGCCTTGGACCCGCGACGGGGCTTTAGACGTCTTCAGCCGCCGAGTCATTCTGCCGCAGCGCTGTTTCGGCCTGCGGAGGGCGGAGGGCGGAGGGCGGGGCGGGCGGTAGGGAGATAGGGCAGCCGGGTGGTTTGAGTGGTTGAGTGGCGTAGGTGCGCGAGTCCGTATAGCACAAGACCACCGGTCAAGATGCTATTGCCTGGTGGTGCTGAACACGTTGCTCGGACGGCAGGTTTGTAGGTATGGCTGCGAAGACGACAATCGATCGATAGGCCGCAGGCAGGAGGTCGCAGTTGCTCAGGGGCTCGTAGGGATTGGAGAATGGAGTCTCGATTGGTCGAGGTTGAACGTTGAGGGTGGCCCCATCGCGAGTGCTATTCGCAGTACATCGGATGAAAGACCACCCCCCTAGAATGCAGCAGGCGCGGCGCCAGCCATGGTGAACAGCTTTCGGGGATTGGTCGAGTGTGAGTTGCGATGCCGGATGGAAAAGCTTCAAGCCTCCAGGTTGCTGGGGCTGTCGCGAGAGAGTCAGGAATGGGGGAATAGGACACGTGTGGAGAGGTCGAGCACGAGGGCACGAGGGCAGGAAGGGGCGGGAGGAGAAGAGGAGTAGAGAGTGTACTTATTATACAGCTAGACTCTATCTGGGTACCTCTGTGAAGCAGAAGGTGGTGGACGGGTGACGAAATGAGGGGGAAGGACCGAGGGCATTGGGGGTTTGAACCGGACGTGCCGAGAGATGCGATTGACAAATTGGCCTGCAGCGGATTGAATGCCGGAAGAACTCGACGAAGCCGAGGGAGGAAGACCCCTAGGATTGGAGATGACTACCGTAGGAATTGGGAGGCACCGAAGCGCGAGGACACCTCAGGAGGATGGTATGCGAAGTAATCCGTAGAGAGGCACGAACAGACGCAGGAGGACTGCTGGGCGCATGTGGCTCTGGAGTCTTTGACACTGACGAAACTGAGGGACGTCCAGTGGGACCATCGACGAACTGAGCCCACGCCACCCGGTGGTGCTGCGGAGCGCCGCGCCGCGACGGCCAAAGCGGGGGTCCACGTGAGCAGGTGTGGCATCCTCGGCCAGCGCTGGCCAGCCAATGAAAGGGCCGGATTGGCCTCCCATGCTAGAGCGGGGCTGCTACTCGTCAGTGACGGCCAGTGGCCGGGACCGGCCCAAAAAAGGACCAGCATTTCGGCCCCGCCTTGAGCAAAAGGCCGGGACGGTCAAAGGCTCAGAAGTGGGCCGGCGGTTGATGGATCCAATCACAGTAGAGGAAAAATTTGGGTGACGGAATCTTTCGATTTGGGAGCTTTGAATTGTCTGAATTCTGATGGAAGAGCACTTATCTGGTCAACGTTACGCCCAGCAAAGGTGGGAGAGCCTCTATCGAGCTTTGCGAGAGCACATTGCCGCGATCGCACTGCACCCGTCCCAACGGGCTCCCTTTACCATTAGCCTTCACCTCCTCCTTGAGTCGCCTGGCTGAAGCAGCTGCCGGTGCGGCTGCTCTTGCGGCGCAATCATGCTGTCCAGACTGGCTACCAGCTCTCTCCGGCGTGCTGCCCTATCCAGGGTACCGCCTACTGTGGCAGCATGGCCGTCGAGGCCAGCTACCGTTACTGGGGTCTGGCTACGGGGCATGGCCAGCAGTCGTGACTCCAAGGCATCCCGGTTCTCCAGCCCAGCAACAAGCCAGGCCCAGTCGAAGGGAACGCCCCCAAAGGAGACGCCCCCGCAGAGTCGTGCGCCTGCAGCAGACGCTCCCTCGGGGCGCTCGCCACCACAACCCAAATCCCCGTCGCAGCAAGAAGCCGGATCCGAGCCCGAGCCGAAGCAGCAGAAGATCCCGCTCTCCTCTTTGCCCGACCTCACGCAGGGCATCCCCTCCACGCTCGAATACGAAACGGCCGGCACGACAAACCGCTCCTCCCTAGCTCCCGTCGACGAGGAGGAAGCTTCGGCCGGCGGGCGGGGCAAGGGCGAGCTGCCGGCGTCGGCGTACATCTCCTCGTCTGAGCGGCGACGCCAGAAGATGGCCAACTGGTTCTTCGGCATCACCATGGGCATGGTCGTCGTGGGCACGGCTTTTGCGGGCCGCGACTGGGACGACGAGGACGCTAGGCGGCATCCGGACGTGCCCAACGGCTGGGGGCTGGGTCTGTGGTGGGCTCGGGTCCGGACGCGGACGAAGGAGTTGCTGACATACTACCACGAGCCGGCCTTCGAGAAGCTCCTCCCCGATCCCGATCCGGCATTTGAGCGGCCATACACCTTGTGCATCAGTCTCGAGGACATGCTCGTGCACAGCGAGTGGTCGCGAGAGCACGGCTGGCGGATAGCGAAGCGACCGGGCGTCGACTACTTCCTCCACTACCTGAGCCAATACTACGAGTTGGTCCTCTTCACGACAGTACCGTTCGCCGTAGGAGATCCGCTGGTCAGGAAGCTCGACCCATTCCGGTTTATCATGTGGCCCCTCTTCCGCGAAGCGACGAAATATCAGGACGGCGAAATCGTCAAGGCGGGTGGGGGGGGGGGGGGGGGGGGGGGGGGGGGGGGGGGGGGGGGGGGGGGGGGGGGGGGGGGG